>JAJONR010006152.1:0-53199 GCA_029582245.1 Solanum etuberosum | reverse complement strand
AATCATTCATTCATACTCATTTACATTAGGTGTGATCAATAGTGCAACATTCGCATACATACATGCATTACAATGAAGCAAATACTAACATACATCACACAAACATGAAATCAAACCATCACCTACCTCGAAATCAAGCTTGAATCCCCCTAAGGCACTTGAATCTTCCCTTTCCAGATTTTTCTGCTTGTTCTAGGGCTACAAACAATTAATATACGCAAGGATCAATAAATTAAGGTCTAATTATCCGAATTATAACAAACCCAATAACTCAAGACCAACCCCATGATCCCAATACCCAACTTAGGGCTTTTTCCACCATTAACTTCAGGTCAAAACCTTCCCCCAATAATAATTACCCAAGAATCTAAGTTTTACGTATCGAAATACGAATTAGGGGAGCAAAATCCTTACCTTTAGTGCTAGAAGAGGTGGAAAACCTTCAAGAAATACCCCTGGGTCGTCTCTTAGCTCTCAAGAATGAAACTTGTAGAAAATAACATTTTTGGGGTTTATTTCCGACTTAAGTCGCGTATGTCCCGATGTGGCGGACCTCATCCCGCTACAACGGCCCCGCCCTGGCGGCTTGCACGGAGACAGAGATTTAAAATCAGAATTCCAAACCCCCATTTCACAACACACCTTCAACCCATGACACTCAGAAAATAATCGTTCACGCTAAGATCAGTTTCGGGAGTTCTACTCGCCCGAATTCGATTTCGTAAAGTCGTACGAGTTCCTTAACGTCTTAGCTATCTACTCATGTGATCAAATTCATAATTAGATCTCTCATTCATTACCAGATTTTCCTAGACCTCACTGACTCAGATTTCGTCCAAATCTGGACTAGGCTAGGAATTTCTAAGTTACTACTCAAAAATTTTTTGGCCCCAATTCTTTCCCTATTGGATTTTCTCTAACGACGGAATCAAGTCGTTACAGATCTCTTCGTTCTCAATTAAAGATTTTGTGTTCATGTCCTGAAAACTTTTTGCTTCTTCGCAATGAGTGTTTTACCGTTAAATTTTGAAAATGTATTTCTTAAGATTTCTAATTAAAAAATAGCTATATATTCAATATTTAAAATCGTTGACAATATTATGAATTTCAAACTTAAAAACGGAAAACTAGAAACTCCATCATGGACGAAAGCTAGGAATTGACATGATATTTCATTTTATTTTTTTTAAGTTTGAAATTCATGACAATTATATGAATTTCGTTCATAACCGTATTTTTTAAACTTCTTTTCACTGTCTTAAGGTTACGCACCAAAAGTGGCTACTTTTTAATGAGTTTCTAAATATCGATTATTTTCGAGAAGTCGTTACTCCATATAAGTTTTAAGTATTGTATATTCTTAGTGTGTTTATCCGATACAAATTTAAATTAATCGAATCAGTATATTTTGAATACGGAATAGTTGGACGAATGAAAGTGCTACGTATATGTATTTCCTTGTAAATTATAATTAAAGGTAATAGCCCCATTCACGTGTAGTTTTCATCTCCAAACGTAATATTTATAATTAAAACTCTACTTACGTGATAAGATTTTTATAGCAAACAAGAAGGATTATATGAGCAACTAGTCAACTTGCAAAGCAATTTCATTGAGGGGCCATGAAAATTTTGCTATATTATGTGATATATAGATATAGTAACATTATTATTTTTTGTGTTCTGATCCATTGAGACACTACTTTCTTGTAAGTGACACATCATCATTCTAATCTCTAAAATAGAGGTTTTTCTATCGTAAATTAATAAAAAAATTATGTTATAAAATATAATTTTTTCTATTTATTTCCTCGAATTATTAGATCACTGAAAATATGGTGAGAAACAAATTCTCACTAAAATAGTGGAGAATTTTTAATTTTCCATGTGAAAATATTACTATGAATTTATTTTAGCATAATAAGGCATGATGTATAAAGTTCACAAGGTACTCAGACTTTCGAACTCGATAATAATGTAGCCAAAAGACAAATTTATGTGGTCAAATGAGATTTGTGCATGTCCAATATAACTTGTTTGATGAATTACGAAAGATCGAGATATACACAAGTTAAAGTGATATACTTTCTTCGAGATATACACAGGTTAAAGTAATATACTTTCTTCTTTCATTTTGTTTGGTGGTTTTTCGCTTATTAAAAGTCAATATATTAGATTTTTTTACCCAGTATATTAAGATTAAAAATTAAAATATTTGAATTTCCAGTTTTGATGTTTTTATTTCAAATTATTTTACTCAATAATTGGGCAATAATTTGGTAAAATGGAAAACAGAAAACACTCCCTTTGGTTAAGTGTGAAAAGAAGTTGGAAGAAAAAGAGTAAATTAATCAGTGAAGTATGTAAAGTGACTAAAAATGTAACATGTGAAAAATTAAAAAGTAGACACCACGTGAAAATTATGCTTATTTTAAATCATTGATTAAATTGTTGAATATATAGTCAATTTTCAACAATATCGAGAAGTCTAGAATTTAACGGAATTGGAAATGAAAAAAAAAAATTAAATTTATTTCAATGTGAAAATTGGTTTTCTCTTTTTGTTACAAATATAGAAACTCTCCGCACTTTATATTTATAATTAATCATACATAAAGTCAAGTTGTTTATTAAGTAATTAAGATTTAATAACAACATTAATGTATATAAATATATGCCTCAACAATAATATATTAAGTGAAATTTTATAAAAGCTCTCTTCCACTCAGGTATAACATATAAAGATATGTCTTACTATTATGTATTCGTTTCCAGAATTTTCGATAGCACAACAAAGACATCGATAAATTCTCCGTTTGGTAGATATAAAGCAACAAAATCTTTTTTGATAATTCAAGACAAGACTCATTGAATTAGAACGAATGTCGAAAAATTTATCTCAAATAAATTTCGATAAATGACAAACAATAAACATCTTGTGAGATGATATAATATACTTGGTTGCAATTTTTTTAAAAATAAATCTCCGTCCATCTAAAGATGAAGTGAAGGACGGTGAGTGGTCCACTATGATCATGAAACCAATATAATTTTCTTAAAAAAAACAAGATAAAATAATTAATTTTTTTATTTGTGTGTGTGGAAAAAGAGTCAACCAAAAGTGAATGGTTGAAGTGCCTATCAAATTGATAGTCACTTCAATTTTAATTAATTTGCTAATATTTATATCGTTTCGTAATTGCTTGACAATAATGTTAAGATATAGTAATTGGTTATTTAATTAACAATATTTTTGTTTTATTTATCTTTGTTGGCGCCGTCCATATGAAAGAGAGGGCTTGTACATAAAGATTTGCAACTCTTTGGATTTTATTGTGTTTTCACGTATCACGCGAATTCAGAATTTAAAGTTTACAAGTTACTTTTATTATTGTAACTTTTAAGTTAATATATACTTGAGTATTTTAAGGTGTGATCTAGTAATAAATAAAGCGGGTTGAGAACCACGAGGTTTCATATTTATTTTCAATAGAGGTGAAAAGTTATGTAATTTCTTTTTATCTGTTCAAGCTTTGGTAGATTGTGTTACTCAGTACATATTGACGGGAGATAGCAAATGCTCTGTGAAATTAGTCGTGGTTCAATTTCTAACAAAAGCAAAAATAGTGAGTGATTTCTTTTTATTTGCTAAAACTTTGAAGGATTGAGTCACTCGATACTTGTTGGTAGAATGTAGCATATGTTTATGAAATTAGTTGAGGTTTCAATTCATAACAAAACTACAAAAGCAAAACTTTTAGGTGATTTGGTTAAAATCCTTTGCCAAAAACTTGGTTTTTATTTAGTCTTTCTCCCTCTTTAGATCTATGTGGAGTATTAAAACAAAACAAAAAGTGATTTATTTATTAAGATTGTGAGTATAATTTTGTATATTCTTGTGATTCTTCTTTTCTAAATAGTGTTTGTGACTAAAAGGCCGTTAATAGAGGAAATCTCGAACAAAGATTAATGTAAAACTCATGTACATATTTGATCACGAAGAACTTGGAGCAACACTACGATTTTTCGAGTTTATCCTGAGGAAGATCATCTCTTGATCACTTTGATTTCTAAAAAGACAACGTTTGATATCTTGATCTCTTAATATCCATGAGTTAATGAGATTTTAAATTTAAAGTTATACTGATATTCACGCAACTAATTAAAAATTAATACCAACTTCTTCTTTTTTTGGTGTATTCCAATTGCCTAGATTAAAAATTCAAATTTGGTACTGGGGAATTTTGTTGATGCTTCTTATGGATAGAGTAGAATAAAAGCAATTAATTATGCGTTGTAATTAAAATAGAAAAGTCGTCTAAACATCCTAATTAAGAAATGTCAGGTTAATTTAATGTAATCCATTTATTAAAATATTAGCAAAGGGTGGATGAATACAAAATAGATAATGACTCATGAGTGATTATGACAATAATTAACAAATAGTTACTACATTGAAGAAAGGGAAACAGATTCTCTGAAACAAATTTTGAAAAGATTTAGAGCCACCCTAAGAAAATGGATCTATGTAGTACAAATGTACAATAATATATAAATATATAATCACCAAAGGTGTATGCATATACATTCTAATATATACAATTCATCCTTAGTGACTCGGATGGAGTGGTAGGTATCTCATGAAAAGAAGATCTTCAAAACAATCAAGCAAAAATGATATGAATAACGAGTTATATAGACATTTTATTCAAATTATCGTTCATATCCTATCATAATTTGAATAAAATAATTAAATTATTGACATTTAAATATCTTAATTCACATCTTAAGAATGAAATTATCTTTGATAAAAATCGCTTTATCTTCGAAGAAGGACTTCATACAAGTTGGATATACATAGTGTTTGTTGTACCTGTCACATTTTCAATCATTTGGACCTTAATTAATTTGCTACTACTTACTAAGTAATTAATAAGATTAAGATGTTTTCTTCGTATATTAGACTCAATGTTTAAAGATAATATAATTAGTTAGTTAGTCTAATCAGACTGAATTCTTGTTTATGTTTATAATTTTTTTTTAAAAATCATTTTAACTCATTCAAAGGAATATGAAGAGTCATGTTTTGTAGATCTGTGTAGCTTAGCTATTGAATACTGATCAACTTTGAGCTAATTTTTTTTAGTTTAACGTATGGTGTTTGTTATTTGTATTGAGATTCTATTAAATTTATTTTTATATGAAAAGTTCATATTAGAAGTAAAATGTTACCTTATAAAGACGATTACGTACCCAATAAAACTTTAACTCGAAACCTTTGATCAAAAATAAAAAATATTTATCACTCTATCGTAATTCTCAGTGATAACTTCAATTACGACGCATTATTTAATGTAATTAATTAATCTTTGTAAAGAAATGTGTCACGCCCCTAAAAATTCACTCATTTTGGATGGTAGGGAGTAATAATTAATTATAATAGTAGAATTAATAAGTTTAATGTTTTTTTATTATTTGTTTCCTTTGCCGTCCACATTAACGAGACGCTGCAACCACCAAGAATTTAAATTATTTAGGAGAAAAGAATTGGTGGATTTGGTATTGAACACAGTTTTGGTCGCAATTGCACTGATTATTGATCTGTCTATTTATTTGTTCAGTTTATTAAAATTTAAATTGATATCTAATCAAAGTAGGCTCATAAGAAACTTTGTTAAATTTTTCTGAAAAAACATTCTTAAAATTTGACATGTTATATGACTGTGATAAAGAAATAATAATAATAATAATAATAATTTCATTAGGTATTAAAAATTAAAACAAACAAAACAATTGAAACCAATAAGAATAGGACGAGTTGAGTTCGATTCACTTTTTAGTCCATTTTAGTTAAAGCAACTTTTGGACGAGTTCGCTTATTTTGATCCGTTCAAATTCAACTCAAACCTCCCCGCTTGTCGTCTCTAATTATATATGTTCGTTGTTTTAATTTGTTTGTCTGGTTATGATTTGCACGGAGTTCAAGAAAGAATTGAGAACTTTTTAATCTTGTGGTCTTAAGCTAAAAACATGTAAAATGTACCAAAACACCATTTAATCTTGTTGTCTCAAACAAACTATGTAGAAGGTTTGAATTAAAGAGTTGATAAAAGAAGATAAGATTGACATTATTTTTCAAATGGACAAAAAAAAAAGGGAAAATTTCATATATGGCAAACATATTTAAGGAAATAATGCTCCATAACTATAGTTTATCTAATTACGCTCTATGGGTATAATTTAGTTTGCTATGGGGACTTAAAATTGTATATCTCGTTTTTTATGATTTTAATTTATACAATATTTTTTTTTAATAAATAGATACATGAGCGCTAAATACGGTAACAGAAAATTGATAGAATTCCATGATTCAAGCTAAACTTTTTTTAATAGAATATTTTGCCAAAAATGAGTTCTAGTAAAATACAAACACCATAACAAATTGTATTCCTTATACCACTGGAGATTCAAACAAACGAAGAAAATTTGGTTAATCAATATTCTTGATTATTCAATCAATCACAAATATTATTCAATTTTTACATCCTTAAAATTCAAAAATATACAAATTTACATTTTTTTACATATTCATATCCATATATAATATATATATATATATACAAATATTTAAATTTGTATACTGCCAGAGTTATACATATTCAATACTTTCAAAATCATTCTAAATTCAAAAATATACAAATTTACACATTTATATACAACAGTTCATAAATTAATTACTTTATCAAATAAAAGCACACATGTTTAACTGGTACATATATAATTCATATATACATATACAACATATACAATCGATAATAAATCCATTGACAGCCGAAGTAATATACAAATGGTGTCAAGTGAATTTTCGAACTAGCACACAATTTTAACTGATACATATACAATTCATATATACATATTACAACATATACAATCGATAATAAATTCATTGACAACCGAAGTAATATACAAGCGGTGTCATGTAAATTTTTGAACTAATGATTCAAATAAGATTCTTATTATACAAATCTAAATATGAAACACCTTGGACATGCAAAGGCATACCTCTCGTAATCCTCTTGGATGAAGTTCCATCATCCATTTTTTTTTTTGAAAAGCTTGAAATCTGAAGATCAAAGTGAGATTTTTGAGAAAAAATCACTCAAATAAACAAGCATAAGCCGGTCATATAAAAGTGAAAACACGATTAGAAGGGAGAGAGTGAAATTGGAAATTCAAATTGGATATGTGTGAGTGAATTAAGGAAAAAATTAGGGAATGGAGAGAGGAGAGATAAAATTGAGTTTGTGGCCAAGAATTGTGATTTTGATTCGGTATACAAATAATGGGTGGGTCCCATATTTAATGGCAAAATCAAACTGTAGTCATGAAGAGTAATTAAAAGAAACTATACCCCCGTTAAACAATAACATAGTAATGTTTGTCAACTAGTGTAATTTTCCCAAAATAAAAAGCAAGACACACAGACTGAAACGGAGGAAAAATTTAGTAATATTGGGCCAAATTTACTGATTACAGATGTATCGTTGTGTTAGTAATATTGGGCTAGCTGAAGAATCAATAAAAGCCCATTTGTATTCGAAGTTGAACTTGAATCAACGTAAAAGTTGGCCCGGGTAGCTAGTTTTTGGAACGCTTGTTAATATTTTAATTGTCGC
Source organism: Solanum etuberosum (assembly GCA_029582245.1). Classification (NCBI taxonomy): domain Eukaryota; kingdom Viridiplantae; phylum Streptophyta; class Magnoliopsida; order Solanales; family Solanaceae; genus Solanum; species Solanum etuberosum. The sequence goes on along the minus strand of JAJONR010006152.1, from coordinate 45,524 downwards.
TCACGATGTAACTAAGGGTGGGCATTCGGGCCATTTGTATTGGATATGAAAATTTCGAGAATTGTTTAGATTGAAGTAATAAGAATCCAAATAAGTTTGGATTTTTTTACATTCGATTTTGGATTAATTGGTTATAATATTTTGAATTTTTGGTTTTGACAACCTGCTTCTCATGCCGTGTAATTCTATATTGGACATAATACTATATTCGGGTTTTTTCGTGTCACCATTATCCCTCTTATGGATTCTGTTTTTTTTCCTTTTATGAAAATAAATCAACAGAATCTTAAAAAAGTACAAAAAAAATGGTCATTTCCGTTTGAGCCGTAACGCCTTCTCTCAATAAATTGTTTTCCTTTACAAGCACGATTACATAAATCTTTCAACTTTTTCATTATTTTCTTTCTTTTTAAAGTCTTAAAAAAAAGCATCTTTAAGATTTTTAAACCAAAAGTATATCCAATACAAACAATGATAACCCCATGTCGCAATTTATGTGTCATAATTCAGATTCACAGAATCAAACTTGTTAATTTTGATCATAAAGTCAAACATAGAATCTTTATATTTGGAAATTAGTAAAAAATAATAATACTATAAGTCATGATAAATAACAACTCCAAATCTATAAAACATATTTGAAAAATCACAATAAAAAAAACTTGCTTGACTCTTAAATTCGAACGTCTCCATATAAATTAGGATGGAAAAAGTACTTCTAAAAGTTGACAAAATTAAACAAATAGTCACATGTGAACATATTTAAAGTTATGATTCGCACCTGAACCAAGGAACAAACTTTAAAATTTAAGTAAAAAAGGTTAAAGGGGACTCATCATTCTAAAATTTCTAAAGTATTCATAAAAGTATAGTCAAGTGTGAACCAAGATTCATCAAATCAATAATATTTATGATTGCCTCATAAATATTGTCTTGATATTTTTTTTCCCATGTATTCATACAGTTCACACTAGCCCCCTTATTTGTCCTACTTTATAAGGACCAAAAAAGTAGTTTGTGAATTTGGTAGGTTTTAGTTTGAGAGTAGCAAAAATGGAGTTATACAAATTTCATGTATTTTTGTCTATGGTGTCTGTCTTGTTTCTTGTTCCACTAGTTCATGGATGGGGACTTGATGGTCATTACACTGTTTGCAAGATTGCTCAGGTTCTAATTTTATTTTATTTTAATTTATAAAAGCACTTTATTGGATTTGAACCAATGACTTAACACATCTTGAATGAACGATGTTATTTATATAGATGGATCTCATATGTGTTTGTATCTGTTGAATCATTCATGTTATGATCTTCTACACCATGTCTGTTATTGAATTAAAAGTTATGTTGCTCGAACTTTCCTAAAAATTGCACTATTTTTGAAGAATCTCACACCTTCACTCTCCTTTTCTCTTTTTTTTTGAAAAGTTCTAACAACATAGGTTAAAAGGGTATTATTTAATTTTATTTCTTGATTTTATCTTTTTGGTCTTTAATTCTTGGAATGGGGTTAAGGTAGCAGTTGTGACCTATATATATATATATATATATGAATTACTCATGTTATGATTTTTTATATTGTACACTCTACCATTTAATTCAAACTTATGTTGCTCAAACTTTTGTAAAATGTTTTTTTACAAAGCCCCTTTCTCAGATTTGAACTGATGGCTTATGTTTCTAATATAAATGATGTTATTTGTATAGAAAGATTTTATGTGTTTGTGTCTTTTGAATCGATCATGTTCTTGTTTTTCTACATCTAGTGTATTACTCTATAACTGAGTTAAAAGCTACGTTACTCAGACTCTTCTTAATATTGTTGTACCCGTCTTAAATCCTCCAAAAGTTCTACAATATTTTTGAAAAATCAGAGCAGAATAAGTTAAAATTCTCTTTCAAAATTTTGTTTCTTTATTTCTTACATTGTATTTGTGACATAATTTTGGAATTTTTATTTTATTTGTGACAGTCAAGATTGAGTAAAGCTGCTGCAGATGCAGTTGAAAAATTGTTACCAACATCAGCAAATGGTGATTTGGCAAGTGTGTGTATATGGGCAGATCGTGTTAAATTCCATTATCATTGGTCATCACCTCTTCATTACATTGATACCCCTGATAATCTTTGCAATTATCAATATAAAAGTAAGTACTAACTTCGATACGTCAATAGAAAATATAGAGAACTTTTAGTACTTATATAACGTTGATAATATTGGTACAAAATGTGTTCAATATGAACAGTAAGGATTCGTATAGTCAATTCCTAACTTGTTTGAGTCAGAGAAGGGGTGGAGCTAAAGGTAGGTCAAGGGGGTTCAATTGGATTTTCCTTTGCAAGAAAATTACACGATGCAAATAGAGCAAAAGTGGTAGTGACGATCGACTAATTATTTTGTAACATGTATAACGCCAGTAGAAAATATAAAGAACTTCTAGTACTTTATTTTTATATTGTACAAAATTTGCCAAGGGGAGCATTGGCACAACGGTGAACGTCGTCTCCTTAGTGATCAAGAGGTTACGAGTTCAAGTCACTAAAACAACTAGTTATAGAAATGCAAGGTAAGGCACCTCACAATTGCTGAAATTTAGTGTACCGGACTGCCTTTGAAATATGATTAGTGAGGATTCACGTAGCAGACTTGTTTGGCACTAAGGCGTAATCGTTGTTGTTGTTGTATACAGGGGACTGTAAAGATGAAGATGGAGTTGAAGATAGATGTGTAGCTGGAGCAATTTACAATTACACTAACCAGCTCCTCAGTTACAACAAAGGCAATGATCATGTTTCAACATGTAATGTTTATTCTAAATCTTTCTTGTTTTATTCTTCTAATAATATTTCAATCAAGTTGATGATACTAATAGAATTTTAACTATGTATTTTTTGAGTAAATATCAGATAATTTGACTGAAGCACTTCTCTTCCTTTCTCACTTTTTTGGGGACATTCATCAGGTAAATATGTTAAATTTTAAGAAGTCATAATACATAAACAAACAATCAAACTTGGTCACAGCTCAGGTGACAAGTAAACACTCTAACACGTCCTCGTTGTGTCTCATGGACACTAGATACGTGACACAAAATTTTGGAGATGTCTAGATGATCATTTTGTAAGTTGTAGTTGTTCAACTGACACAGTGGAGACGAATTGAGGTGTATAGATATGCATACTCAAAGTTGAAGTGTTTGACTGTCAATTGAGGCCAAATTTAAGTGTGTGTTTATGTGTTACGTCTTTTACAAATATGTTAAAATATTTAGTCAATAAACCTATGGAGTCCGTTGATTTTGGCCCTCGATTTTGACCCTATTTTTAGTAGTGTTGAGGCATGGTTTTTTTGGTTCATATATGCAGCCTTTGCATGTTGGATTTACTTCAGACAGAGGAGGCAATACAATAGATGTTCATTGGTACACTAGAAAAACAGTTCTACATCACGTAAGTTTTTTTTTATTGACAAAAACAAACAATGTCCATATCCACATTATGTTTTGCTGAAACTAATGTTGTTTGTTAATAGGTCTGGGATTCCAACATAATCGAAACTGCAGAAGAACGATACGATGATTCTAATGTAGATGAACTAGTCGATGCAATTCAGAAGAACATCACGGTACAAACAATTGCTCTAAAGTTCTAAATTATGTTGCTCGTATCCTCCAAAAATGCCTCCAGGTGTATGTTGGATCCTCTAAAAGTTATAAGCTTTTGGAGGATCCTAGCAACATAGCACCTACTTTTATCTTATATTGCTCGGACTTTCCTAAAAGGTTATTGCAACACCCTTGTCAGATCCTCCAAAAATGTACTAGTTTTGGAAGATATGACATACACATGTCGATATTTTTGAAGAGTCTGATCAACATAGATATTTATCAATTGTCATATTCGTAACGAATACAGACAGGATGGGCTGATCAAGTAGATTCATGGGAAAGCTGCAGTGGCAACAAAACAGCCTGCCCTGATATGTATGTTTATTCAACAAATTTATCATAAGGAGGATCCAGTATTTGAAGTTTATGAGTTCTAAAAGTTCATAATACGTACATATTCACTAGATTTCTCAAAAACATATTTAGAACCTACAAGTTTCAAATCCTGACTTCGCCTCTGTCTCGTTTGATCATAAAGTACTAATGAAGATTTGTTACTTTCTACAGATATGCAAGTGAAGGTATCAAAGCTGCTTGTGACTGGGCATATAAAGGAGTCAGTGAAGACTCTACATTAGAAGGTAAATTACTATCATTTCTTTCATAATTTTATTCAAACGCGCAATTTTTAACTCTGTTGAAACGCGTACATATGGAGAACAGATGATTATTTCATAACGCGATATCCAATAGTTCAATGGCGTCTAGCTCAAGGTGGAGTCCGTTTAGCTGCTACACTAAACCGTATATTCAAATGAGCAACGTATTCTAAACAAAACTGAAATATGATCATTTTCTAGCATTACTTGTACAACATTGTTATTTGAACTAAATAATCGTTGTATTTTACTAATCATCATTGTATCTAACATTTTAAGATTTTTTTATCGACTATATAAGTCAATTACACGATCATTTTTATTTTTTAGTATCAGACTTATGTTGTGCTCTTCAATTGGCGCGATCTGAGTCATGTTGCTCAATTTTGATCAATGCAATGTAGCAGGGGTCGGGTTTATTGATGTGAGGTGGATCCAAAAAAAGGGGTGGGTGGTTCTAGTTATAATCCCGAAAAGTAAAGTAGGCGATAAAATAGTTGGAAGACAAGTAAAACAGAACACAACTTATAACAATCGATATCTGATTTGTTATAAGTTTAGTCATGTTAGTACGTTTACTTTAGATCCAATGTTGACTCGGAGTCTTTTAGTCTTGTCAGAGTCTTATATACAACTAGAAAATATAGAAAACGTCTAAATATTAGTTTGTAATATTGAATTAAGTTCAAATAGCGCGATACAGATTGCGAAGAAACGTTCCCAACTTCTCTAGGATTAAAGCATAGTAATAGTTATTGTAAGTACTCTTTACTCTAATTAAAAACACTATAAGTGTTACAACGAAAGTGAATAAGACATCATAACAAATTACTATAGAAAACATAACAAAATATTCTGGAAAAAAAAAGAACAGTAACAAACGATTACGCTGAGTATGTTATTGTATAATTGTTGTTGAACTGTAACAAAGAAATAGTGTTGCACAAAAATACAATTTAGAATTTGCATTTGGATATCTCAAAGTACATGAAATTTTTGTATTACAATCTTAAAATTTTACTTAATATAAGATATGGTTAAACTTCACTATCTCACATAATTGAGCAAGAATTAGGATTCTCATCACTAAAAAATTGAGGAGCATAAACAAATTGAAGATAATCATGTTGGCAATTATTGCAACCCTTTTTAGTATCACATGAATTTTTATCACATAATGGTTTTTCATTTTTCTCTTTGTCAATTTTCTTTATAATTTCAGCATGCCTTCCTGCTTTTTTGTTGATGAATTCTACTAGTTTTTGTGGATCCATTGATCCTTTCACTTTCACAATATTGTTCTTCATTTCTGGATCCACTGTTTGAACCCCTATTTATACATCATCCACAAAAATATAAAAATAAAAATTACTTAGACGGATTTTAGAAAGGCATATAGGAAGGAATGGAGATATCTGAAAATCGAAATGAAGAAATCGAATATGAAAGAAAAGACAGAATGTAAGGGATACAAGGTAAAATTATTTACATCATCGGGTCAACCATAATCACAAGTAAAATCTATATGATGGGAGTGTTAATTGGTAACTTTACTGAATATGGTGTATCAGTAATGTCAGGATTAGTTATATTGACATTATTTTTTATCAACTATTTAATTTATATATCAAAATAACATGCATGATATAGTTTCGAAATATTACTGAATAGGTGTACTCATAGCTATATCATTATGCATCGTTAGTATATGCAACTTAAATTCATTAACTAGTTGTTTTTCTTTGCTTCAAAATCATTACCAATAATTTAAAAATAATAACTATGGACATAGCTAATTATGAGAGAATAAAATAATATATGTACCTGGCATTTTGTGAATGCATTGTTTGACATCTTTAGCACATCCTTCACAGTGTAAATATAGTTTCAAAATCACTTCAATAACCTTAGGCTGCATCCCCCAAAAAAGATATATTAGTGAATAAAAAATAAATTTTAAAAAAGTTCGGTGTACTAAACTTTTTGATACGCTATATGTAAAGTTCGTAGAAGGGCTCGACCACAATCCACAAGGCTGTACAATTATGTATTTTTATAAGAGACTATTTTCACAATTCAAATCTGTGACAACAATTTTATCAGTTACGGAAAGTTGTTAAAATTTAATTATACCTCTTGTTTTTTCTCCTTCTTCTCTTCTTCTTTCTTCTTGGATGGAATTGGAGAAATTAATTCCACGTGTTTACCACTTTTTTTCCTTAGTTTCTCAGCCAAATTTAGAGGATCTAATTTCTTCCCTTTCACCATCACTTTGTGATTTTTCTCATCAATCTCAACTTCCTCCACCCCTAAATTTGTGAGTAAAAAAAATGAAGAAAAATGATGCAAGAGAATATCACAGTCAATAAAATAAGTGAAAATCATAAGAAATTCGAATTTATAATTTCAGCACGAGAAAAAAAAAAGGTATATAGGTAATTTCTCACCATCTGCCTTAAACCTTTTTGTCTAGAGTATAATACACATGAGTTCATAGGAAATCAATACGTGTCACTCAAATTCCTTGTATATGTAAGAAATTCAGTAAATTTTTATAAATATTTAGTTTTGAACGCAATTATTATCGTATACTTTTATTTTACTTGTGATCATGATAGAAATCTAATATATTCAAATTTTTGAATCCATCTTTAATTATTCGATATCTATATTGATTAGAGGTAACAAATATCTGATAAGTTAATCGAGATGGTCATAAAATTCAACATCCAAAAACTAAATGACATAGAAAAAAAATTAAACCATCAAAGCCACGAAGGGATTTAAGCACTTGTTGTTTACATCCTTGACAATGAATAAAAACCCCCAATATGATAATAATTCCTTTTGAATTATTCTTATTTTCTTCATTTTTGCGCTCCTTCTCCTTCATTTGCTGCAAAAATAATTAATTGCTAATCAGATTCACATATATAATTCACTTTTTAAAAAATCACCTATAAGAATTCGTCGCTAAATAGCTCGTAAATAACATATAGTTGTAGCAATCCATTGCTAATCATTTAACATGACTTTTAGTTTTTTAACGATAGAAGTTTTCTATCGCTAATTCTTAATTTCTATATCTAATTTAAAACTGCAAAGGATATTATATTAGAACTTCAGTGGTAATACCTTTCCTATTTTCTCTGTATTTTCATGAACAAGATTTTTTAAAAAATGATTTTAAGTCATATGCATGTGAGTTTGGTAATTTATAATTGCAAATTCACCTCTTTATAGAAAGTTTATTATTTACAAGCCAAATCAAAAATTTGTTGCTTCTGATATAGACACTTAGGATTATTTTTAAAAAAAAATAATGTAATAATACTACATTTGGTACTTAATTACTGAAATAGAATAATGATAATCATTCGATTAATTAACAGAATTTTCTGGGAAAGGGAATTGTTGAATGCGTATAAGATATTATTTTATTATGTACTTTATTTGGTTTTGGAATATTGGTTAAGAAATAATATTAAGTCAATCAAGGCAAGAAATAATATTACAATGGAAACTCTATGGTTAAATGTCAACTCTTAGCTTTCTTTAAATTATAAATTAACCAAACAAGCGTTACAAAGCTTATTATTTCTTTAAAATAAAAACAAACAATAGTGAAACGTCATGTCTAATTAGGTGATTGTGTTCCAAATATTGTAACGATATCTCTCCATACACCTCATTTGATATATTAAATGAAACCATAAAATATGTAGTGACATAGTTTATCATTTGAAGGGCAAACCAAGTTTTTGTACATCCTCAACCAGTTGATGAACCAATGATAAAGAAGAACAATTACGTACCAACCTTATGGTATAGACGGTTAATGAGACACTTTTCAAAATTTTGGTTACTCTTGGAATTATTCCATTTCTTCGTCTTAAAGTGCGGTTCAGAAATTAATATCTTCCGAGATTTGGAGGTACATTTGAATCGAATAAGAGACTACATAGCTAACCTGATGAGGGTTTCATATTTTTTTTTCCTTTGGCATTTGTGTATACATACAAAATACAGGAACAAATTTCAAAGAAGAAGGGGAAAAACAGGTTTTCAAGTTGATATTCCAAAGAGATTATACTAGTGAATTTTCAAAGTAGTGTTTTGTGTTTTATTAGTATGCACTACTATTATTTATACCACTAACTATAGTTCCGATCTATGTTGCTCAGACTTTTCAAAAACATTGTTGGATGAGAGTCGGTTCAAAGCAATGCATTTTTAGAGGTTTCAATATGAATGTGACAATATTTTTTAAGAGTCTGAACAATATAGATGTGACGGAAACTTATGTAATGACATCCAACATTATTGCTTATAGTGTAAGTTCACTATGCTAAATATTGAAATGGGCTGGACTGTTTTTACCAGACTTCTCTGGCAAAATCAGCCCAAAGATAAATGGGCTTTATTTATATGATCCAATCATTATATAGCCCATGAAACTCAACTTTATGTTTGTTATATACTCCAAGGTTTCCTCCAAATAATTTTTTTTTTGTTTAAAAATATATACAAGTACTGAATTTAAATGGATCATAATCCAAGGATAAAATGAAAGGGAAACAAAATTTATTTTGGACTAGTTGTTTTCATTACTAGTCTTACAACATGAATATTCAAAAGAGGTTTAGTACACCAAAATCCAACCACCAACTAAAAATATGCATTAGAGAAAAGTACATTTTCAAGTCATTCCGAAGATATCGATAGTGATCCTTCATAAAAAGTAAATTTGTAATCTTGCGAATAAGACAATCTAACATTACAAAATGAAAATGTAACATGATTACATAGAAAAAAGTATATGCTATTAATATATATATATATAAGTTAACATTTAGAGTAAATAATGGTCCGTTGATAACATTTTATTATAAATTAGTTTGTCAAAAATATTTTTATATATATACATTAAATATTGAACACGCTTAATGAAATTCGTTTTATAAAGACGGCCTTTTTTTAGGCAACTTTTTAATTCTAAATTTTTACTTGATACCGTAAGATTAAAGGATATTCTGATATATTTTAGTTTATAATCATAAAATTCAAAGATTTTCTTTATGTTATTATTAGACAGATAAATTAAAACGGAAAAACTATTTTATACATCCCTTTATTTAGAATTTTTGACTATTTTTTTAATTTTCCCATTCTCTATAGAATCATTTAGAAAATATATCCAAGAAACATGACAATATTAATGTTGTTGGAATGGAGGACAATCAACTGCCCAAAATTTGGCCCTACTTAATTTTTACTTTGCAGACATCTTTGAAAAAGTATTTGAAAAAATTATTTATTTACATTATTTCACCTAAGTTAACGGACTTGAAAATGATGTATAGCCAATAGAGATAAAGTCAGCCTAAGATTGCATTGAAATTTTATTTTTAATTCATACTAATAATAATTCTTGCTCTTTAAATTTTGTGATCCTAAACTAAAATATGTATAATGAATCAAAATGTTATTTATGTAATTTTAAATATATTATAGAGAAAGTGAAATTAAATAGTTATTAAAAATAAAAGAAATATTCTTTCTGCGAATAAAAAAAATTAAAATAAACAAATTGAATCCAGCGAATTACTTAAATCTATAATTGAGGACGACCACATAATTACTAATTTTTTCAAAATAAAAACATTCATTTTATTTGGACATCTTCTAAAATCATTGATGTTTAAAGTATTGTTTTTTAATCATTTTTAATTTTTGAGATGGGACATAGCTAATTAATCCATGTGTTTATTAATGTACTTGGCTCTAATTAATCCACATTCTCATTTCTTTCATTTTTTTAAAACTAAATTCTTTTTGTATTTTTCTTTGGGTACAAATAGCAATTTTGATTCCTCATTTACTAATAAATTATAATTTTATTTCTTGTAATAACTAATTAAGCACTTTAAGTCTTCGAAATTAAAGTAATGCACTACTAATATTTATGTTGGCGACTCTTCCAAAAATTGATTGCATTACCAATCGAAATATGTAATATTTGAGGATGATATAATTTTAAAATTTAATGTAAAAATAAGATGTTTTGTACACAAAAGAAACTAAAATCACATATTTTGTTAATAAAAAGTTAAATATATTAAGTCATATATTTTATGGACTAATTCAGAATTTAGCAATAATTAAAGGACTAAAAATGTTATTCTCCCTTTTCTTTTGCTATAAGGCAAAAAATGGAACGGGTCAAATCAATAATAATGGGCCCAATTTGATTTTCCTAAAACTACTATCTGTCTCTATGAGGCCACTTTTCAATTCCCAGCAGGCCATATTTCAAAGGTAAAAAGAGAAAATAAAGAAGTAAAAAGAATTCCAACAATTATTATTTGAAAAAAAAAAAATGTGTCCCCTTGACGCGATACTAGGGGTGTAGCTACATAGACTCAAAGGTGGTCACTCGAATATTTTCCATCTAAAAACGTTGTTCATATATGGAATATAATACTTTGCATATAGGTCAAAAACAATATAAAGTAATATTTTGAATAACCTTAGCAAAATTTCTAGCTTCGCCACTGGCGATATATTCTAGGGGATGTATCATGGTGTAAGTTATTTATAGATGATAGTATAGTATTTAGTGACGACATACGAGGGCAGGTTAATTTTGGTTGACTTTTGGATTGGAGGTAGAGTCTAAATGTTTCAGGTTGAGCAAGACTAAAATATAGTGCTTGAAATGCAAGTTTAGTGATGCAATACATGGTGCAGATGTGGAAGTGTGGGTCGATACACGAGTCATTCCCAAAAGAGGGAGCTTTAAGTATCTTCGGTCAATATTTATATAAAAAAGAGAAATAAACAATAATTTTATTCATCATATTAAAACGCATTCAATGAATCGGAGGCTCACATATGTTCTAGTGGACTAGGCATATTTTGTCCTAGCCATATAATCTAATCTTAGAAATTAAAATTTAAGGTAAGAATATATATTTCTTAATTATAATTCAATAATTATATGTGCATACAAATTAAATATTTGTATTAATTAATTTAATATAAAAATTATGTGGACATAAATTTTCTGCCCTATTCTTTGATGATTGGAGACAATTGTATGGCTACACCAAATTTATTCAACTTTCTTTGACGATCAAAAAGGGGGGGAAATAAAAGAAATAAGCAAAATTCTAAAATTAGCAGAAATGGCATAAAATTTATATGACATGATTTATTGCTAAAACTACACATAATATATGGAATCTTTGTCATGATCACCATGCATAGATATAATTTAATTATTTTGACTAACTTAATATATTACTTCATAATATATCGAAAAAATAATTTTATTTCTTTTACATCTCTCCCCTCATATTAGGGGATGAATAATGTATCTTCCACTAAAATAAATCTCACAAATCTTAATTAGAGCAGACAGAATCGGATTATTAATTTGAATCCATTGATTTATTCTTTCAAATTCTTAGCACTAAATTTATATAATCAATTTTTGTTCGAATATTGAGTTTGTCTAAATTTGTAGCTTATACGTTATAACTTATAACCTTAAATTTCTAGTCGCATAAAAATATGAACAAAGATTAGGCATAGGTATCATTTCACTTGAGCTCTAAACATAGAGTCGTTTTTTATAGAAAGCGTTTTGTCCTCAATGTGAATTGAATTAATCGAACGAGTAGATACCAGACAATGAGTAGGAAACTAGAATAGGTATCATTTCCAAAAGTAAAGTGAAAAATGAAAAGGAAAATTAGTCCCTAGCCAAAAATAGGTAGGTGCCACTACTAATTATAGATTCAACTATTAATAAGTTTTTATATTACACGCAAACATTATTTGTGGCAATTTTTATATTTATGTACACAAATATGACACACCTAGCATAATTTTTTAAAGACAATTACAACTTGCAAGACTAATTATGACAGTTCTCCTAGTACTACCAATTTGAGATCGTTTTATTGGCAGACAAAATGTATAGTTTAAATAATAGAGATTGTAATACTAGATTTACTAAAAATAAAACTTTTAATTTAATGCATATATTTTTGGTAAATATATAATTCATCATACAAAAAGGGAATGTATAGTATATACAACATATAATAACAATAATATAATTAGTAAAATTTTATAAGTGAATTTTTAAGAAAGATAAAATGTATGTGGACCTTATTTTTATTTCGTAAAAGTGGAATTGTTTTCGAAGAAGTCCCTACTCAAACTCAAGTATAATAAATCAAAATAGTAATAAAAAAAAAAAACGATGATAAAACATATTGTATATAATATGTAAATTTATAATTTTACTCCTACTTTCAACACATTATTTACCCGATATTAAACTCCCAACTTATATCCAGATATCTAATCATGAGCATGTGGTATTGTTGAAGACGATGAAAGTTCTTAACATAAGCGTATGCAACATTATAGTTACGTGTTCAATTGAACCCATAACTTAAGACCCGGAACATAAATTTGTATAAAAATAGAACTCATAAACTTTAAATGGTGGATTCATCTTGATTCTCAATATTCTCTATGTGATCTGTCCCATTTTATATGACATTCTTTTCTTTTTAGTTCGTATAAAAAAAAAAGTCATATTATCATAATTAGAAACAATAATAATTTATATAACGTGTCAAATTAAATGGTATCACATCAAATCACAAATTTCAAAAAAAATCATTTTTTTAAATATCATATCAAATCAAATAATGTCACGTTAAATAGGAAGAGAGTAATTCAGTATAGTGAGTCCACTAAATATGTTGACCCACTAAGACCTTTTAAATAAAATAATGGACATACTAATTGCGTGGATGAATTGTTCATAAATAAGGAATTGCGAGAAAATTAAGCAATCAATTTAATTTAATATAAGCAACATGGAAAAATGTCGTCAACAGATGTTACGTTTTAAACTATATATTATGTTCCACCAAGTTCTATTATATTACTTTCTTTCATCAAATAATATTTGAGATGACTAGGCAAACCAACAAGTAGGAAATAATCTTATTGTGTCAATGTCTAAATGTTTTATCAAATACTTAAAAGTAAGAAGAGTAACTTTATTTTTCTTTTTAATTAATTAGTCGACAAGTTTATTCTGATCTCGAATATAATACATAGAGTGGAACCATGAATATCGTTGTGTGTTTGCATGTGATGCATGCAATAAGACACAACATATGAGAATATACTAAATCTGTTGTATATATTTTATTATGCTAACACAAATATCGAGTGACTTTATTTACTAGAGTTCAGGCAAAGGAGAAAGGTCAAACTAGTACTTTTTCTTTATTGAGATATATGAACGTAAGTCTTTTACGATCTTTACTCACTTTACTAATCGCTAGTTCACGCCCTACGAAAAGATTAGTTGCTAACAAATGAAAGCACATTCTAAACCTTTAATTCATGGTTATGAACAAATCATGGTCTATTATTTCTCAATTTGACCCGTGATATGTGTGGCCCTACTAGGATGAAGTGCCTCACTCTTCTTCCCTACACTAATCAAACAAAAACACTCAATAACTCGAGCATCAGTCTCGTGGTCAATAAAGTTGGTAAAAAGATAATGAAAATATCATGATTAAATACTATCAAAAGCGGTGATTTCTTCTTAATTGTCTTTTCATGAGAGTGCAAAAGTGATGATTTCTTCTTATTTGTCTTTTCATAAGAGTGCAGAGTCACGTGATATTTGTATTGATAGCGTGTAGCATATACACGGTTGAAATGCGTACTAAGCTGACTCAAATACTACCATCATCGAACAAAAAAGTTCAAACAAGTTGATTTATACCAATCTTGATTATGTACACTTGAGGAGAAACAATCTGTATGACCCAAAAGGTCAACAAACACAATAATCTCACTTCCACACTTGCTACCAACCACATCACACCCAATGTGTCCAACTAAAATTAAAGAAGAACAGTAGCATTTGCAGGACCAATTGACATTTTGGTTATATAATATAGTTTTTAGATTGGAATACAGCTGGTATTTCTCAGCTTATAACAAAGTCCAAAAATATGCCCAAATAGATAACATCTCTCATCTACCTTTAGTTTTTGATATCATTTGCTTGGCAAAGCAACCAAAAAAGGTACACTACAGTCTATACATATTGGCCCAAACACATCCAATGAGAGACATACTATCAAACACACCGTAGATATGTGATGAGATGGTTGAAATTTCTTGGGTCTTGACCGACGCACGAATCCAAACATTGGTGAACACAAAAGAGCAAATGATTATAGAATAGGAGTTGTGGCTATCAATCCCAAACTACAGATATGTATATGACAACTTAGAAATCAACAAACAATGTCAATATCACAAACTCATACTAAAACATAATCAACAGGTAAAATGAAGAGCTAAATATCATATAAAAGTTCATAACATAAGCTCATCACAAACAGTAGACAGCGAAAATCGAGATTCAATAGGCCTTTGGACGGCTCTAGCAGCACAGGAAAAACCCAAAGGGACTATTGACTCAATTTTCTTCAAAGACAAGAACACATACCTCAAAACTCAAGTCTCTTAAAACATAATGTAAAGATTACTCAAAACTCACTTGGAAGGCAAAAGACCACGGTCTCGAGAAGCTAAGTTTAATGATTCTTGAGACATTAAAACTCTCTATGGATTACTAATAAATAAACTAATAGAGAACTAATAAATATTCAAACTCCTATAGCTGCAAAACTTATGGGCATAATGCAATATTGAGGGGTGTTGTTGTTGTTCCACTCATCAGTGGAGCAGTTGCTGCATCATCCATCCAAGCACAAGCATCATTGTATCCATCGTAATCAAAGTCGAAATCGTAATCAGGTAAATCATCAGGCAACTGCCCATCAAGTCCACATATCGGAAGATCCTCGAAAACATTGACAGCAAAGTCATCAAGATTCTGGCCAAAATTATCATTCCCAGCAAAGAACATGTCCATCTCCGTATCGAAATCCATTCGTGCACCAATGTCAGCGAGCGATAAACTATCCTCCATCAATCCCAGCTTATCATCATCCAGTAGCTGCTCGACAAGTTTGTCGTTGTTGTTAACCTCAGACACTGCAGCAGAACCAGAAGTCAATGAATCCATTTCAAAAACTGATGCTGGAGATGTGTGTGAAGTATGTGACACCAAACTCTGAGCAGAGTCATCCTCCTCCGATACGCAACCAACATTGTTGACCTTTCGACGATTCTTGTTGTTACTTTCATTATTCGAGCTCTTCTCAGACACATCAGTATTCGAATTACTCTTAGCCATCGCTTCGAATTCAAGCCTTTTCATTTCATAAGCATGAGAAGCTTCTTCAGCAGTACTATAAGTACCAAGCCAGACCCTCCTAGATTTAAAAGGATCCCGAATTTCAGCAGCCCATTTCCCCCATTTACGCTGACGAACACCTCGGTATTTCGAAGACGAGGGCCTCGGGCCACTCGGGGTTTTAGGGGTTTTAGCTAAAACCCCCCCTCTACTCTTTTTGTCACCATTGTTGCTATCTTGGCAAGAACTTTCAGTTTCAGGTACTTTTTTCAGGGTAAAAGGGCTAACAACAGGAAGATAAATCTCCCTAACAAATCGTTTGGGTTTCGATACATCAACCCCTTCATCATCAGATGAATCAGTAGCTTCCGGGTCGTCACAAACGATCCGGATTTTCCTCATGGGTCGGGCTGATTCTTCCCTAACCTTCGATTTCTGAAATTGTCTCTGAGAGTCAAACATTTTCATGATTACTTCAAATCTTCAAAACCCCTCAAAATATGCCCAGAAAATTGGTTTTTCAACAGGAAACAGAAAAAAATTTGAATTTAATTTGAAAAACTCAGCAAAAAAATTCAAGTAACCGGCCGTCTCAAGAGCAAAATAGGATGTAAAAATCGGTTTATATGAAATCCACCAAAGCAAACAACACCAGAACAAGTCCTGCAAATAAAAAATCAACAAAAACCCATTACAGATCAGCATCACAATCACCCAAAAACACACAAAAACTAACAAAAAAAACACAAGTTTTTTGCTAAACCCACCAAAAGGGGTTTAAGAAAAAGAAGAAAACAGTACCTTTTGGGCCTCAAACGCATCGAAACAGTTGTGAAAAACAGAGTAATACCCTGCTGCTGATAATCACAGCAGAGGATTTGTTGCATGCAAAGACCAAATATCACTGAAGTAACAGATACCCAGAGCTTCGATGGAGCTCCAATCACAGCCAAACAGAAATTTGCCGACATATATCACAACCCCTTTCTTCCTCCTTCCTCCTCCTTCTGTTCTTCTCAACAATAAAAGCAACCAAAAGAGAAACAAAAAAACGGATCAGATACTCCTATTTATCCCCAAAAAACACAACAACCCAAAAAAAATACACAGATTAGGAATCTATGGCCAAGATTTCTCCTCCCCAGAATCTGACAAAAGGTAAATTTCGTAACCCTTTAGCCCCCTCTGTACTCTCTGTGTAAAATTTCACGTATATAGAGAACAAAAAAAAACCAAAATTTACCAAGTCCACAAAAAAAAAAAACCATTTTTCACAAATCATCAACAAAACCCCATTATAAAAAAAAACAATTTTATATGCATTAAATTAAAAAAAGAAACAGTACCTGTTTTTTATGGTCCTTTTCACTCTGTTTTTTTCTTTACTCTGTTACACTGCTGCTGTTCTCACTTCACTTTTTCCCAAGTGGTCAAAAAAAGCATTAAAGGGAGATGAATGTTATATATTGAGTGAAAATAAAAAGGACTGTGTGTTTTTAGTGTGTGAAAAAGTTAAATTTTGGTCATGTAATTAATGAGTATTATATATGAGATTTATGGGAAGTGATGAATGTGTTTTGAGCTGTCATGTATGTCATACATGTCACATGAGTATGTATAGATGATGATGATTATCTTATGCATGACATGTTTTCACGCGCGAGTAGGTCGAGTGTTGTGCATTCTCCCGATGGATCAATTGAACAACTTTACAGAGAAAAATTGAATTCCGAACCTCAAGTTTTTAGAATATGCGTAATATATGATTAGTCCTTTGAACTTATTGATATGTTTTATTTAGATACTGGAACTAAGTATTGTTTCGATTGAACACTTCTAACTTCTTAAGAAGAGTTCTAGTTTAATTTTACTTTTAATTCAAATTATGGAGTGAAAAATTGTATGTGATTTTTTATTCGTTTAGTAGATAGTTAAGTTAATTATAAAAAATAAGTTATCTTTTTAAATTATATGTGTCAATCACAAGTAAAAAATGACTGACATTTTCTTTTTAGTCTATTTCATGTAATCGTTAAATTAACCACATAAAATATGTCATCTCGTATAATAATAAACATCAATCTCTAGTAGAAAATATTTATAATTTTACGACTCATTGAGATGAATATGTATGATTAAAGAAAACGACATTTTATTTATCTCATTTCTAAAAAAAAAAAAGCTAATCAAATATATCATGAAACATGTTAGTAGAAATTGAAGTGTTCAATCGAAATACAAATTAGTTCACGCGTTGAAAGAGAGTATATTGATAAGTTCTAGGGGTTAAGATTTATTAACAAGAAATACTTTTAGTTATTCAAAATCTGGTCAAACAAATAATTAATTTGGTTAATTAACAGCGCGTGTAGTTCACGTAGAGAGATAGAGAGTGAATTAGAAAAAACAGTTTAGGTAGTGGGGTAGGGAAGTAATTCTGGGAATACGGAACAAGGCGGTTTCTTCATTAAATTAAAAAAGATTACAGCTATATTTTCATTAGACGTAATTGGGTCTATTAAGGTTCATAATTACGAGGATGCCACTGACAAGTGACAAGGTATTTGGTTCCCAAGGTATCGCCTTAAATTTAAAGTAATACAACCTTCTTCTTAATTTTTCCGATAGATACGGTTTGAATTTTGAGAGTCAAATAATTTAAGTTTACCGTAAAATTAGGTATGAAATCTTCAAAAATAGTTGGGATGAAAAATTTATATATTTGAAAATTATGTAAAAATATATGACAAAATTATGGTCAGAAATAAATTTATTTCCGATCAACACGGTTTGAATTTTGAGAGTCAAATAGTATAAGTTGACCGTAAAATTAGGTATGAAATCTTCAAAAATAATTGGGATGAAGATTTATATATTTTGAAATTACGTAAAAGTATGATATACGATAAAATTACGGTCAAAAATAAATTTGTTTAAGTTTTAAAAATAAAAAATGTTTTATTTAAAATAATTTGGTCATATTTTCTATGGGTTTTTATTTATTTATTTTCCTTTTTTCCTTTACTTAGGACTAGAATTTATTTACTTTATTATTATTGTTTTTCCTTTTTTAGATTTGGTTTTTTATTATTTGTGTACTTGATTTATTCCTTATTTGGTACATATTTTTCTCTTATTTTACACTTTAAAGTTCAGACTTGTCTATTCTTTTGAACAATTTTTGGTCAAACATTTAGTCATTTTCCATATTAAAAATAGTCAGTATAATTTATTTTGTCTACTGAGATTTGGGATGGGAAAAAGTCTACAGTTTTTAATATATCAAATCTAAGAAACTATTTCCTTAATTTTAATTTATGTAATATGATTTTACTAATATAAATTTTATAATATGAGAAGATTTTGTAATAGTATAATATTATTCTTAAAATAAATTTTTAAATAAAAAATAATATCTTTATGGACTTTTTTATGAAAATAAGTAGGGATCAAAATAGATAATATGTTGATAATATCATTATATAATAAGAAAACATGTTATTTCTATTGACCAACCAAAAATGATAGCATATTTTATATAAATTGTTACAAAAGAATATTAATTTATATAGTTTAGTACTCTTCCACCATGGAGTATTACTTATTCACATTACTACAAATAGCCAAATTACTACCAATTTATAGAACTAATATAAAATTATTATTTTTTCATATTTTATCCTTAATTTAATTATTTTTAAAAGAATAAATATTATAAAGTTTCAAAATAAATCTTCAATTATTAATCTTGATATTGATGAATCAGACATTTAAATATAGAGTATATTAGAAAGACTGGAATGATTAATAATATACTCCAATTTTTTGAATTTATCATTTAATCTTAAATGAAAATTTTAGAATTATTTAGATATTATGACATGATATATTTAAATTATCGATTTTGAAAAGTCTTATAACTAACATAAATATGTGCAATATCAGTATTATATGTAACTTTCATGAGTCTTAAACAATAAAGAGTAATATTGGAGTAGTTTTGTAATATATTAAATATAAGTTTTGGCGATTTGAACTAGTTGTTTCAAATTTAATTTCATAAAGCTAAAAAAATGTTTCTATTGAAAATGTCGCTTCTAAAAAGTAGCCCTACAATGGGAATTTAAATTGATTCGATGTAAATTGACCAAACTATAATACTCCTATATGAAATGACTCCTTTTGTAACTAAAGAACCTTTGTTTTATATTAAGAAAAATTAAGAAGAATCATGTGACATAGGATGCTTACCCAAAAAAGGTTTTATGAATTATTATTATTATTGTAATTATTATTATATACTATTTCACTAATTATATTTGATAAAGGCAAAAAATCGAATCTTGTGCATGGAGGGGTTTGACCTATAATTTAATAGGTTAAATTTTAAAAGGATTGTTCCCTCGTGCATGAGAGTAGCTATATATATGCCATATATTCCTAACAAATTCCAAAATTATTTTTTGTGATCTATCAAGATTTGTAAAATAAAAAAGTCAACTTGTTGGAGCATATAAAACCTTTCACTTTTTTTTTATGAAAAGTATTCAAATTTGATATTTATGTGATAGAATCTCAACATTTAACTCTAATGTTATTGAAAATAGTTCAACAATATATATATTCAATCTGATCTCATGTGTAAAATCTGAAATGTATGAAAATCTTATTTTTTGAAATATATAAATATTTATTGTTATCTTTATGAGATAAAAGAAGTTGTTTTTGATTGATTTTTCGGTTCAAGAAAAAATGTCTTGAGCAAGATTTGATTGAGATAAAGAGTAAAGAATGTTGAATTTTCAAGTAAAAACATAAGATTTGGTTCACCATAATAAATGAGATATGTTTCCATGGCTTTGCAATGAAAAAAGATCAGACTATTTTATATTATTTTATAATGAATTTGGCAATGTCGATACAAATATAAGATAATTAAATTTTATTGTCCAATTGAGCTATGAAAAAATTCTGTCCATTGATGGTTTGATTCCCATGCAAAAATATGTGTTATAAACAAAGGTAGAAGAATAATCGTGTGTACTAAATTTTTACTATGTACCAGATTTTGAAAAGTATTAAGTCATATTGTATATCGTTTTACTTTACATTTATCTAAGTGATTATTTTTACTACTCAAGCTCGTATCTTCTGATCATATTGCATGATTTAATCAGATACGCCAAGGATCTCGTTCAAACTTTTAGCAAATGTGATACGTAAAAAATGCTCTTATAATTGATCAAGAAAGAACACAAATTAAAGTCAAAATGCAAAAAGACTAATTAAACAAATAAAGTACGAAAAAAAATTAAAAAGTTTGAAAATTGAGCACTTGAATTATTATTTTTCGTCGGATTTTAATAATTGAATTTGTCTTCCTACTTATTTATCGTGTACCAGTCAAATCGAATATTTAACAAATTAAAGGATTAAGTTTATTTAAGTCCATGCTACTACCCTGCCACTTTTGTCTACCATAATATTTTTTTTTAGGAGATCCACCTTTCTGCCATAAGTAAATAAAATAAAATAAAATAAAATGTAGAAAATTATTCATATTTTACTTAAATTATATTGGTAAAAGTTTTTAAGGAGTATAAATAAAGTGAATATTAAAAATAATTAGAGAAAATAGGAGAAGAAATTGTAAAAAGTGAAAAGAGCATGTGAGAATGTTGGGAAAGAGAGTAGCAAATCCGCAGTGCATGAACGCTCTTAATGCTGACACCTCAGCACCCTTCATGTCCCTTTACAATTCTTTTGTGTCCTTTGTCCTCCATCACCAACCAACTACCTAACAATCACCCCACTCCACCCCACCCTTTTTTTTTAATAGAAAAATTACTTGAATATACAATTTATTTTATTATATTCTCAAAAAAAATTATAATTTTTTTTACTTTTTCTTATTATCAAATACATCACTTTACGTAATATATTGATCGAATACATCACTTTACGTGATGTAATCGGACGTACATGATGTATAGGAATGTTGAGCGATGTATCTGAATTCTGAAATCGAGACAAGATGTATCAGAACATTGAGCAATGTATTAAAAAATTGGAATGCAATGTATCGAGATATTTTGGGATGTATCCGAATTCCACCAAATTTAAGGAATTTTTGTAATTTGGAAAAGTATAGAGATATGATGTAATTGATTTTTAACACTGTGATATTTGTGTAAATTTATTTTTCTACATTCGGTATCTGATATCCACATAAGAGTTCGATTATTTTAGATTCGCGCTACGTAGAGCCCCATTCGAAGAAAGTCCTTCCTACCAAGAATTTTTTTCATGTTTAAGGTTTGAATCTGAAATCTCTGTTAAAGTATGAACAATTTCATCATCTGCATCATATATTTTTTGCTGATTCGCTCTCTTAATTGATAGTAGTAGATATAGGATTGAGGAACGGCAGGAATAAGGTTGTATTCTAGAGGTAATGTTATACTCCATTCTTCCTCTAAACTTTTCTTTTATTTGCATTCTTATCTAATTGATGAATTCAATAGGAATAAAATTTCTTTTACTTACTAGGTTTAGGTTCATAATTCTTCAAAAATATGAGATTAACTCATATCAAAAGAAAGATTCTTATCGAGAGAAATATTAGAATAAAAATGACTCATGTGAATATAGATAGATGTGAAGTAAGATGATTAAGTAAAATATGATGTAGTTCAGTTTATCACGAATATGACCTTAACTAGATAGGAGATTACATATGAGACAAATTAAAATATATAATATATAGGTAATTGACTATATAGTCTCACTTATCCTTTCATATTAGTAGTTATAGACTATGACCTATAGTATTGCTATTGTAGATTTTTGTTCCTTTTTTATTTCTATTACAATATATTCTCTCTAATTTATATTAACTGAATTTTTTGGGCTTCTTTAATAATTCAAAACAAATGAATTATTCAAAATTTAAGACAAATATTTGATTTTTTTAATTAAAGGTGATATATAAATAATTAAAAAATCTTCATAACTAATACTTATATAAATTAATATATAGATTTTCTTATATTTAATACTTACATAAATCTAATGAACTACCACTTTAAGCTCAAAGAAGATTCTGTATTAAATTAAAATTAAGATTTTTAAAGCTAAAGTACAGTGCTCTGCATTGGGCACTTTGTCTATATGTATTTTAAAAATATTTTCCCTCTTAGATATTTGTCTATCACGTGACCCCTTACCACGCACGATACATTAAAGAAATAACTATAATAAATAAATAAATAATATGTATTTCGAATTTAAAATTAATTTTCTTGGTTGTTTGGTGAAATACATTCTATAGCCCCTACAATTTAACACTTATATATATTGTAACTGATAATTATATCTTTTAATTATGAATATGTATAAATAAACATTTAACTATTATAAATGGTATCCTTTAAAATAAAGAGAAAGACACCTGAATTTGTCTCGAATTTTCAAAAAGACATTTTAACTATGCGGGCGTCCTATTATCCCACTAAACAATCTTGAACTGATATTATTACATCATTTTTTGTCCACCTTACATAGAGAGTGTGTGCACTCTCTCAAAGAGAGTGAGCAACCTAAAATAAGTAATATAATTTTATTTTTATAAGTATTTTATTATAAAATATATTTTCTTATTATTCTAACTTTTTTTCCTTATTATTTTTTCTCTTTCTTTCTTCTTTCAAAAATTCATTGTCATCTCCATTGATTCTTCTCATTTTCAATGTTACCATTATTATCACAACTTCACCTTTCTTTTTTTTACTACTCCATAATTCATTTTGTTTGAGAAGCTGTGATCGGAACTTCTTTCGCTTTGAACGACTCCGGTCCTTTTGAATCTGTTAAATGGCTAGTCCAAGGTAAAGGAAATTCAAAGTTTTCCTTCATCCTTTGGGAATCAAGTCATTCAATGAATGAAAAGTGAAAAACCTGTAGATAAATGCTTTATACAGATGACGATAAGATGCGTGCAGTTCAAGAGAGATCGACCAAAATCAAAGGGGGGATAGAGCAAGGGCTCCACGCTCAAGGGACGGGCTATTCTACATAATACGGATAGGCGTATAGCCTTTTTCTTCTTACGATCCTATCGTTTCTTAAAATTTTATCTAAATATTTTCTTACATTTCGAACAATTTGATAAACCCATTAGATTTCAAGATGATTAGGACGTTTCATATAGTTTTTTTTATTCTATTTCAATCAAGTTCTTTCAATTTTCGGAGAATTCATTGATTCTTTTAAAATTATCATTTCTAATTTTGAAGTTATTTGAAAAGGAGTAATTGATGATACCTTCAAAATTTTAAATTTTCTTAGAAAAATAATTAGTTTTGTTATCAATAATTCAATAAAGTCTAAAAAATAGTATAATTTTCTTATATAAAAAAATCACTGAAATAAAGAATTTGATTAGAGAAGAAGAAGAAGAAAAAGAAAAGAAAAAAAGGGGAGAGGGTTTCAACTTGACGTGGGTGTGGGGTGAGGGTGGAGGTGAGAAACAGAAAGAAAATGGAGGGATGGATCAACTTGAAAATGGGGGTGGAAGATGAAGTGAAATTTAAGATGAAATCAAAAATTAAGAAAGAGATAAAGAAAAAACTTAAAATAAAAATATATATTATATTTTTAATTAAATTAACACGTGTCATGTAATGATTGATGTGTGAACACACTTGCTTCTTAAAATCTGGAGCTGATCAAAAATCATATAAGATCCACAGACCTTACGTATTAAATCAAGTTAAAATGTATGTTTATATATTATTTTTTACTGTAGATATTTTTTTCACTAAAATACTGGTCTATCACGTGACTTTTCAACTCCCACGACAGAATAAATAAATGTAATAATTATGCTCTTCAATTTTTAATTTTTTTTTTTTTTTTATTGATATCGTTTATGTATGTATGTTATATTAATGTGCATCATATGGTGAACGCAAATATCCATGCACGTGTTTCCGTACTATACCATATTGTTTTATGGCTTTTCGTTATCATCAATTACAAACGGCTTATTTACATATACTATATTCTCTTCGTTTTAATTAATGTGACGTTATTTGATTTATCATATGTTTTTTAAAATATTTTTAATTCATTTTAAATATTTATATAATTATAAATTATTTTACTTAACTGAATTTCTGAAACAAACGAGCGAAAAACTTTCCCCTCCTCAAACTTAGTTATAGAAGATCGCTTTAATAATAAATTAGAAAGACAGTTTCCTATTATTAAGGAAATCACTTGGTTAATTGAAAAGGTTATTGGTTCGCCTTTGACTTAGAGACATTATTATTATTAACATAGAGACATGGCAATTATTTGGTATAGAGTATTAAGCCCAAGTTACCAAGCTATTATCTAATCTTTATAAGTTGTGGCGCTAATATATTTTTATTTACGATATACATATTAATACCTATTAATATTCATTTTTCTAAGGCTATTGAGGGTCGTTGGCCCTATTACTTCGAGAATAGATCCGCCTTTCATTATCACTAAAATAACATTTTTAATGAATAAGAAAATAAATTAACAAAATAAATTTTCTTCCTTTGAACCATTCTAAACCAAACACTATTATGTAAGAGAGAAATAAAAGAAAATAGTAACCGAGTTTTACTCTTTCAACACAAAATTCCATTTTCTATTAATTATCATATTTTATTTTACGCAATTTTGAAGAAATTATAAATAAATAATATTTTTTATATAATCAAATACAATTTATTTAAAAAACAAAATAGAAAAAATCATTAAATTTATTTTGATTTTAGAAGAAGCTACTACCTTCCTTATAATCGATTTAAAGAGAAAACGAAATGTTGGTAGTGTGTATAAAAAATAGCATTGAATATAATGCTTTTAGTAATGCTTAAATTAATAATATTTGTATTAATGATAGTGAAATTATTTCTTATGTAATATTTAGTTTGGTGGATGAAATATAATATGTATTGCATAATTTCTAAAGAAACTTCTATTTCGAAGAGCCATTATATCTTTAGCCTTACTATGTATACATTAAAATCCTTTTGCATTACTAATATCATAATTTTTTATACTATAATATTATTTATATATATCTTTATATCAAAATAAAGTATTAGTAATATACAAAGCTATTGAACGAGTTCCTCCTTTTGATAGAAAGGAATGCTCGATAATCTTTCAGAGGCTGATATGTCCTTTCAGTTTAAGTATAGATCAAGAAAAACACTAATAAATATTTTGAGACAAATATATTTAATAATATTGATAAATAATATATAAGAATTAAGATGAAGGGAATTATTTTTATTTATTTATTTTGGAAAAAGAAAAAAATAATAATTTAATGTTGACTAATTAGGAGGACAAGTGGGCTACGTAAATGTAGATAAGTGGACCGAATGGTTGCTTCCGTTTCCCGCCAAAGTGGAGCCCACATGTCACTAATTTCCCTCCATCTTTTTTCCCGCCAATATAACGGGGTGGAAGGCCCAATGTGAAACTTGACACGTGGAATAAAGGCCCAACCCAACTTTTGACGTGCTCTATTTTCTGTGTGTCTATTGTGTACTAGTTTTATGGCATTTGAGTTGCACGTGCCTATCGTATATATAGTATATGATGTTATAAAATAGAATTAATATTACTAAATTAAAGTGTTTTTAAATTATTAATACATATTGTCATAGAGTTATTTGTATTTTGAGATCAAAATGATCAGACATCATTAAAACATTTCAAAATACATTCAAAGTTTAAATATGGAAGAGAGTGACATTTCTTTAATAATATTATTTCTTACTTCACTCAATTTTGTAAACAAATCTAACCAACAAAATAGAAAAAAAACATTCATTCAAAAAATGTCACCAATAGCCTTTCCTCTTGAGGTTATGAACATAAATGATGTAGACCGTTTAAGTAAAAATTTTATCTTAAATATTAATAGTTGACATTTAGTATGCGCATGACATTTATAAGGATTACCATAAGTATTTCAATATTTTATCTTTATATGTAACATATCTTTTACAAAATATTATTACTCTATTAATATTTGAGTAAGGCTAACATAGAAAAGTAATTTTACGAAAAAAGTGTATTTGATTGTTATCATGAATGATGGTTATATATACTTCAGTAGAATAATTTAATTTTAATGTATGAATAACATTACATATGGTGAAAAATATTTCATTTCATTAAGTTTCTACCTTATCTTTGTGGAATTGTAGTCTTCTCCTTTTTTCTGCCGCATATATATCATATAGTTGTTGTCTAATGAAAGTATCTAGTATCTTATCGAAGTTGTATCATGATATAAAATATTTAGATTTTTCAATAATAAAAATTAATAGATGAATAAAATGTAAAGTATTATTTATAGAATCATTAATTTGATTTAAGGTCATTTTATGATCAATGACTATTTTCTTATCTATTTTTATATAGCTAGTAAGGAGTGTATCTTGTGACAAAGAAAAATTATATGGAACAATACATAGCCAATGAAGAAGGAAGACGAAAATATATGTTCATGCTATATTCACTCTAGTGTTCCATTTGATTTAAATTTCTTGCAACCAACACTTTACTTTTACTGTTCATTTTTACATACATATCTAATAAAAAATAATTATTATCATGGCTATGTTATCATATTATAAGTAAAAGTGAAAAATCTATTTCTGAAATAGTGAATTTAACATCAAAACTAATAATTCAATGGACTACATTGATACCCATTGTTTTAGAAAAATTAGGAAGAAACTCCATCGTTTGAGGGAAAAGAATAAAAAATAAAAAAACAAAGAAGAAATATCTTACCCAAATCATATGCCTTTGTTCATATCTGTTTAATATTATTGTCTCTTCCACAATTTTTCGTCACTGTTAACTCAGGAAAATAATAAGAAAAAATACGATTGTGAATTGATAAATGATTTGCTTTAATTTTTTCACCAACTTTTTCTTATGAGGTACCTCGAATTTCGTTGAATTTGGAACTTAATCAATTTTTGCAAATAACGCTTGAGATTTTTTAAGAAGAAGAAGAGTAGAGAACTTAAAGAAATTGTAGCTTAAAAGTGTGAGGAAACTCCTTTTTTATAGCTATCAAATAGTAGTATGAATAGGTGTTAATTGTGTCTTATCCAAAAAGTCACTGCTTATCCGAAAAGTCTCAACCCTTTGAAAAAGACACAACTCATCAGAAAAGGCACAACCTTTTAGAAAAGTCACAACTCATTGAAAAAATCACAACCCATCAAAAAAAGTGACAACTCATTGAAAAAGTCACAATCCTTTAATTTGAAAAAGTATCTACTTTCAATATAATAAAATTAATTAAAATAATAAATAAAATAAATTGACTATTTTTAATTAGGGGTATTATAGTAATTTAATATTTAAGTTTTGAAGTTTGTGCTTTTAAGTAGTATAGATAGTTATAGATATATTTACTTTACTTTTTTTTTTGGGAAGGTGCAATTGCAGTACTAGTATTTTGTTTTACTTTCTTTTTGGTCATCGGAATTTTCCTTTTTATTAAAAAATTAATTACGGAGAGAGGTAGAGGTAAATCGAAAGAGTATTAAGGAGAGATAATTAGATACGATGTGATATAATTTTAATATATCGAAACTATGATATTGGATATGAGAATGTTTAGGTTGCTGATTAACATAAAAGATTAGTAGATATTGGAGTATTCTTTTTAACTTTTGATTAGTTTTGGTTTGATGGTTTCTGTTATTAGTCTTATTTTTGTAGTGTTTTAGAGTTGATTTTGATAATCTTTTATTGTTTACGGTGTTTCGGTTATTGTATTATTTTATTTTTGGAACTACTTTCCTATTAGTTATTACTATATTTTTCTTGCTATTATTTTTTCTTTGTATACCTATTTTGACTTGGTATACTAGAGTTGAGAGTCTTTTAGAAACAATTTTTCTACCTCCACAAAATATATAAAATAAAAGAGAGAAGTAATGAAAACATGCTTAAATTCGGCTTGAATTACTGATTTCATCTCCGAATTATTGACAGTCTTAAAAACACACCTTAACTTGACTAAATAAACTTAAATATACATTCGATCTCGCAATATAATTGAAATACACCTCTAAATACTCGTTAAATTTGCAAATATTTTCCACATTTTTCTCAACTTTCTATTAACAATCACATGTTTCTATAAGAATTTGAAACCTCTTGCTATATCATATTATAAATTTAAAGTCTATCTAATTTAGAAATTCAATGTTTTTGTATACTTTTCTCAAAACAAAATTTATATACTTTTCACTCTAAGATTATATTAAATTTCACTGAGTATATTATTATTGGTGTCTTAAAAGTGTTTTTGTTATAGAAATTTAGTGCAGTGTGTTGAGAGTGATGTGATACAAGTCAGCATGGCCCGACTGATACGCTGGATATTGGATACCACTAATGGCCGATCAAATATGGCGTACCATTGTTCAAAATCAATAATTTGAATTGAAAAAAATTATTGATTTTTTAATAGTAGGTTATTTATTTAAAAGTTTCAAATTATTTTTGTTAATTTACACGTTATTTGAGGTGTTTTGTTAACGTGTAAATTAAATAATTATATTTATACTATTTTGTATATAAAGTCTTTGATTTAGAGTTTAGTTTCTTACTTTTATTTCTGACCGTCTCAAACTCTTATTTATTTTATAATGTAAAAGTGTTTGCTTTTGAGCAAGATGCAATTTGTGAACTCGTGCGCATGGTTCATTTGGTTTGTCACCTTGTATCTAAGTGATTTTCAATAAAAATAAAATTATGTCAAATCTTAATGATTAAATCGATAACCGGAGCGAAAATGATCAATAACCGATAAGCCAATATGTTAATGGTTCTATAACGATTTAGTATGTCTATAAATTGATAACCAATAAGTCAAATCGATAGACTGTAAAATCGAACTGAATCGACCGATACACGATCATAATATGATGTATATATACGTTAAATTTGGGACGATTATTATTATTATTATTTTATTTATTTACTTCCGATTAGGAAAACGTCACCTCAAGAAATCAAAATAGTCTTTCCACTAAGATTTTCTTTAACGATGTAATCCATGAAATGTTTTTTTTTTCTTCCAAAACGATAGTACAAAAAGAAGGAATGCACCTACCTAGAAGGTGCTTCTCTTGACTTATATCCAAAGTGACTCGTCTTAAAATATACTTTTTTTTAATTAATTTATTCGTCTGATTAAATTAATATTAAGAAAGTAAAAAAGTCTTTGAATTTTATAGTTTTAAACTAAAGATTTATAAAATATATTAATATATTGATTTTTGAATCTCTTTTGCCATTACAATAGAATTATCACTTGTTTCAAAGAATTCAACCGTTCATATATAATGAAACAAATTCATTTTATATCGCACTCCGAAGTTTGACTTTTCGAAGAAAGAAAATCAGTTGACACCCTCGGCATGAATTGACTTATCATTACCATGCGGTCTTGAATTGCTTTTCCAAACTGTTACCTTGCATATGTTTGATTCCCCTCCGATTAAATGGAGAGGTGCTCACCAAGAGTTCTATTGAATCAAAGCAGACACTACCACATAATATATTAAAGTTATGACAATTATCACTCGTTTATAATCTAATACTACTATTTTTTCTTTTTTACCATTTATTTTTTGAAGTTTTTCATTAAATATTCAGGGAGAAAATAAACTTATATACATAATTATTGTGTATGGGCAGGTCTTCTTGCACAGAGGTTGTTGTAAATATTAAAATAAGGTGGCTACATTATTAATATGCTATCTCACTTGTATTCATTCCATTCATTACCTTCTCGTTATATTATATAGTCTGTTAATAATAATGTCACATTATTATGTCTCTATGTGTCAGCTAACAAGTAGATAAAAATCAGATCGATATAATAAAGTTTTTAGGGTTCAAATGCGTGAAAATATTAATTGTGGGGACCTATATTGATGGAGATTTATTTTTTAGAAAATAAATAATAATAATATTATGCTCCCCTAAAGAATACATGAAATGATAAGGTAAATTAAATGTTTCAAAGGGATATTGATGGGCCTAAATTCCTCCTGAATTTACTGTTTTTGGCTCACTATGTGTGTGTCACTCTCATCGAGTAAAATTCACAAGTAGAGTCATTTGGATGTCAATAGTCATTGTTACGAAGTTTTAAATTTTTACAAATAAAACGTTTAGATTATTTGAAATGATATAAGCAGATCATCAGTTTATTTTTCAATTATTATAGGACTTTTACTCACTTTAATATAGAATTTGTATATATTTACTTGTTTGTATATTCACAAGCAAAATATACTAACCAGCAAGCAAAATATACAAACCACAACCTTTATAGCTTACGAAACTATAGCTATGGAGACAATTATCAAAATCATAAATATAGAGCCTTATTATGTTTATTATTTCTGAATTTTTTTAGAAATAAAAATAAAATGAAAGTGCATGTTGACCAAATGTTTTGAGTGGGCTGCTCTAGTGGACCGAAGGCGCCTACGTGGAGGCCCACTTCCACTAAAATCAAAGCTTTCAAATTGGGTTGAAAGCCCAATGGAGAAACATCTGTTTGGACGTTCGATATTCGTATTAAATTTCGTTTAATTAACTTGTATTTTATTGAAACTCGCATAATTTGAATTTTATTGGAACTCGCATAACATAAAGTTCATTCGGGGGAAATGCTCCTTATCGAATATGAGTTTTTTTATATTTAGAACTCAAAATTAAGACCTCTAATTATGAAAAAAGCAGCGTGGACGCATCCTTTCGTGGTCAGCTCAATTATTTGACATTTTTTTCTCTGTGTAATTTTTTCTTTTCTAGAAAAGCAGTTGTTCTGTATCACTTTTTGGGAACTGTGCTTTTATATTTTAATTTATTTTCTTCTGCATTTTTTTCTTGTTGTTGTGATTTAATTGGATTTTGCAAGCAGCATATTTACAAGTCAGCACTTGGCCTAGTGATGAGTTGGATTTTGTATGTACGTGTCAATCCCGTATTATTTTATTATAATTAAATCTAAAGTAAGATACGTGTCACAACAAATTTAAATTGTATAAAATGATAAAGAAATACGATTTTGTTATGAAAATACAAAGTAACAAGAGATGTAGTGTAAAATTAGGTAGAGACCACTCTGATATCATGTAGAAAAATTGGAATAGGAAACACTTTGTAAATGTTGAAACAGACGAATAAATGAATTGATTTAGTTTTCTATATATGATAAAACAAAAGAAATTGATGCAAGGCTTTGGATAAAGTTACGTTATTGTAAGACTTCTTAAAAATTATTTGCAAGTTTTCTGCTTAAGCTACTTACGATCTGTCAGTTTGAACTATTTGCAATTTGACGCTTGATTGTAAACATAAATAAGCTATTGTAAATTTTTTCAAAAACAACTCAAATTACTTGTAAATTATCTGCTTAATTGCAAATTTCTTGTTTTTTCAAAAATCATGAAAGTACTTAAGTGGATATCTACAATATAATGTCTTCTGTTTTTTTAATAATACATTTGTATATTTACTAAAAAATATCTTATTTTGATATTGGATTCCTCAAATATCTGCAGGTTGACTTAGATATGCACCATTATTGGGCATGGGCGTCCCTCCTTGGCTCCTTACACTTGGGTTGGTGCAGCAAGATGCAACTTCTCGATTTAAACTAGACGAATTCAACCTTTAAAAAAAATATTCTTTTTTTATTTCATTGACGTTTGTCTATGAAAATAATAATAAAATGTAGAATGAAATAAAAATTGGGTAAAAAATTGAGCAGATAAAGTTATGATCATTTGTACGGACCCATCTTACCCCTAGAAATTTTAAACGTACATATATTAACTCAATCTATTTACTTGCCAAAATTTATCCAACTCGCTTATCCGACATCCCATCACTTTGACGTGTGCAATGCATTACAAATCTATGTCTTATTAGATAGAGACCAAAATAAAGTTTAGAAGGGATCAAACGTGTGAAATGATTCATTATTGGGGCCATAGTGAACAAATAAAAATCTAATCTGCTCCCTAGAAGGGTACAGAAAATGATGTGGTTTTAAGTTTGAGAAACAGTGGGAAATGGACCGACAAGGATTCTGATAGAGTGGTAAGTATTTTTTCATTCTTAATCAGTGGTCTTGAGTTTGAGTCACCTGCCCTGAGTACATACTCACATTTCTCAAGAAGTGTTTTTACCCCCAATGTGGGACTTTCTAGCACAAATTTGAATTTAGTCGGGCTTCAATGTAGATATCGAACATCGGATGAGGAAAAAAAAGAGTGAGAAATGGGCCTAAGATTCATTCTTGATTCATGCGTGAAATGGGCCCACAACGTGGATATCATTTATTGGGCCCATAATGTATTTTTTTAAGTTTTTTGTTTCATCAAAATGAAATAACAATTCTAGAGTTGATGAATGATTCAATTTATTTGTCTGATTTTAATTTGATACGAAGTATAAAAAAGTTGATAGAACTTTTGAATCTTGTACATTATACCAAAATGTCTTTCAGTCTTCTGATCTTTACAATATTGCGTGGAAAGTTAGAATTATAGAGTTGCCAGAAAAAATGAAAAGGTATTCTTTCTAAAACATTTAAAAGGAAAGTAAGACAAACTCGAAGTGATTTCAATACTCATGTTAGAAATAAATAATGTTCTCACTTGCTATTGCTATCCACCACCCACCGCCATCATTTGTACTTCTCCATTATCAATAATGTTCTCACTTACTCTTCAGCATAACTCGAAGTGTTTTCAATATTTTATGTTAGTAAATAAAGTACTCAATAAATGCAAATAAAGAAATAATTTGTTTTGTACATGTTGATCCCTCTTAACATGAAATGCTAAACATGCATATCCTTCATTGATAGCTATTAACATGGATAAGGCCCAATAAGTAGTCCAGGCCCAGCAAAAAGATCCAGGCCCATTTCTAATTAATAAGACTTGATCCAATCTAATTTACATAGTGAGCTTAACTTTGCCAATACACTCCTACCTTCTCTTTATGTCATGGGATTAAACAATTTAAAATTTTATACAAAAAAGGGGGTTCCTTTTCACCTTATTTATAAAGTATAAGTTTTCGACGAAGTAGGTTTAATTGAACCCCTTCTGACCATACAGTTAAATCGAAGTCCTAAGTCGAAGATATATACCTCATTTATATGACATATTTTTTCATTTAACTTTTTTCCAAAAAGTGTCTCATTTCTATATTTAGAAACAATATAACGTTAAGCAACACAAATGACTAAGACTTGTTTTAAACCACAAGTGTCAAAAATCCTCATGTCTCTCTTAATTTCCGTACAACAACATACGCAATGTAATCACACAAGTGGAGTCTGATCAGATGATGTATACTCAATCTTAGGGAAACTGTTTTCGATAGACCATTAGCTCAAGTAAACCATATCAAATAAGGTATAAAAAGAAAACACAATAGAAAAGAAGTCACATGGACAATAATGAAGAAAAGAACAACAACAAATGGTGCCTCAAAGGAAGTAATATATTGAGTTATTTATAGTGACCTAAAACATTAGATCCAAGACACTTTCAAAGTCCAAGAAGCAACAATGACATTCCAAACACTATTACACAAAAACACTTTGATTTCAATTTGTCAACAGCAGAATGAAGTAAAACTCATACAGAAACATAAATCATGAATAATACACTTGAATCTCTTTTGCCTATTTGTATGGGAAAAAAAGGAAATTAAAAGCTTAGTTTAAACTAAAATCTCCTTTTTTTTCCATCAAGAACCTTATAACTACTTGACTAAAAACATAGGCAATTTTATCCACACCAAATATAAACTAAACTTAAATCCCCATTTTCCAAGACATAGCAAAGTTTTTACCAATTGGTAATTCTAATCCTTTAATATCTAGCATCATACTCTTCTTGTGACCTCCATCTTCCAATTTGTCTATAAACTTATGCTCTTCTGTTTCAAATTCCAACTTTGAAGTATCTTCAACTTTACTTCCATCAACAAGAATGTCAAATGCACCTCCAATTCCATTCAATCCTAACACGGTAACCTTTTCGATGTACCAATCTTTATCCAACGCGTATTTACTTTCTTGAACTTCAGACCAAATCTTCACTGTACCATTGCTAGTTGTCGCGTGGAAATCCATGTATGTTGACTTCCCATTTCCTAGTTTCATCTCTGGAAGCTCATCATCGTCGAGGAAGAGATTTCCTTTAGCTACCCCTTCTGATGCCCCGAGTGGGAAGGCTACAACGATTGTGAAAGGAGTCATTCTTGCTTGTTTGGTTAACATCCCTCCGCGTTGCATTGGTAGTATGGTGTTTTGGTACAAATGCACGTTGACTACGTGCAATGGTGCATCAAGTGACCGGTAATGTGGCTCTTTTGTGACAATGACTTGTGTCATGTCGAATAAACTGTACCAAGTGCCTGGAGGAAAGAGCGCGCTTACCTTAGTTTTAGCCTTTTCTAGCACTGGAGAGACCATGACATTGCTTCCTACCAAGAATTGAGTGCTTAACTCGTAAAGCTCTGGAATGTTAGGGAAAGTGAAGAAGAGTGGCCTTACAATTGGTGCTCCGGTTTTGTGTGCCTCGTAGCTCAATGTGTAGAGATAGGGCAACAATTTGTATCTCATTCCTAAAGCATTACGCGAAGATTTAGTCACACTTTTCCATTGGTAAAGCTCTTGTCTAGGTGAGTAATAGTTCGCGTGATCCCTTGAGAAGGGATAGAACGCGCCTACTTGAATCCAACGGTTGCATAGCTCCTCCAAAGGAGGAGCCGCGGGGTAAAATCCACATATGTCTGAACCAACCATAGGAACACCAAATATACCAAAGTTCAAGACAGTAGAGATTGAATACTTCAAATCCTCCCAAGTTCCTTTGTTATCCCCTGTCCAATGTGCAGCATAATGTCCCGAACCAACAAACGTGGCACGAGTCAATATGAACGGACGTTTTCCCTCTATAGCTTGTAGACCCTTGTGAGTTGCAATAGCTTCAGAGAAACCATACAGACTATGAGCATCATATTCCCTAACTCCATTATAATGTGTTGCACTCGTAGCAATCGTTTTGTACCCTATTGGAGCTTGAATACCAGAAGCATTTATCTTGTAAGGCGGATCATCCCACTTTGTTTTCGTTACATTCTTGCAATCCAAGCAACATATCCAACCAGGACCTGTCCCATTAGGACATATCCTACCCTCGGGTATCGTGCACAAACCATTACAAAAGTTGGAAACTTCATTCATGTCAATCCATAGTCCATCAATAGGAGCAAGTTCATGGAAACGTCGAATCTCATCACCCCACCACTCAACTGTTTTCGGGTTGAGGAAGTCAGGGAAATGAACAGCACCAGGCCAGACTTGTGCTAGAAACGGTTTCCCTTCGTATTTGATGAAAACATCATTGGCTAAACCTCTTTGGTAAGTACCATAACTTTTGTTAACTCCAATTCCAGGATCATTGATCACAATGTAATGCATTCCTTCAGCATGAATTTTCTTTAAGAAAGCTCTCAACTTTGGGCCAGGGTAGTTAACAGGGTGAAGGGTGAAGTCCTTTTTCCCATCCATATGATCATCATCATTCCATATAACATCAAGAGGGATTTTTGCTTTCTTGTAATTGGCAATAACATCTTCAATCACAGATAAATTGTGGTAACCCCATCTACATTGATGAAAACCTATAGCAATATAACCAAATACATAGTTACAACATTGAATCTTGAATACAATACTAGTTTACATTCTAAGTTTAGTAGTTATTTGCTATGTTGTTCAGACTCTCCAAAAATGTTGTCGTAGCTGAGTCAGATACTTTTGGAGGATCTAACATACCCCCGTTAATATTTTTGATGTCAAACAACATAGGTTATATGTTATGAGTCCCACATTGATTGAGTCTTGGATAAATTGGGCTTGAATATATAATCCTCACCCCTTGTGAGCTATCTTTTGAGTTTGGGTTAGGTGAAGATATCAGAGCCAGACCATTTATATTTTACCGGATGTTGGGCCCTTATCTTATATTGTTCAATGTTCACATTCGAGATGTTTAAGGAGGTTGGAAAATTTGTATCTTTATATAGTTTTGGATGGACAATACTTACCTCGTGAACTAAGTTTTGAGGTTGAGTTAGCTATACGATCCGATTTCTTATCGTATCTATTACCTTCTACTAGCAATCTAACATGTACTTTGTTATTTTCTAGACCCCTTATTATAGTTAAATGTTTGAATTGAATAGGTCCTATTACAACTAATTATACAACTGGAGACAGTAATGCTACTCCAAGGTTTACATCAAATTGGGACCTTATAATATAAAAGTGTTACTAAAGTTTAGAAATTGTGATTAAAATTTGATGTGATGGCTCAAATTTACAACTATGTAGGGAAGGTAATACCTACTATGACTACAACATCAAACAAAGATCTTTATGATGCTGTTTTCTTGTAGGACACTTGTTTTTTTCTGCCTGGACCAGCTAATGGAGGAGGACATTGTTGGTTATGACTTATGAGTAAAAACAATAGATATACTCTCTCTCTTTCAATTTGTTTGACTGATTTTGACTTGACACGAAGTTTAAAAAAAGTAAAAGAGACTTTTCAGTCTTTGTGGTCTTAATTAAAGGTATGTTAAATGTACCAAAATGTTATTTAATCCTTTAGTCTTAAACATTTCATATTGAAAATTGAAATTAAAGAATTAAAAAAAAAGGGAGAAAAAGATGTTCTTTTTGAAAAAAAGACTAAAAAATAAACAAACAAACAAATTGAAATAAAAAGAGTAACATACATCCATAGATCGTAAGAAAAATATTTATGTAATAAAATAATTACTTAGAACAGTCTGATACATAAAGTATTTTATATTCACATAAGGTCTAAAGATAATTTTTGGATAAATTGAAAATTTTATGAGATACATTAGACCATGGTCAATATTATTCAAACATCAGATAACAGTCAAAAGTTCAAGATCATCCACGTTTGAACATTACAGTAAATCAACTATTTTTCTTTTTTTCAGACATATTAAAGGGAAAAATTAAAAAGTGGCCTCAAGAAAGGTCCCCCTTAAATTATAAAAACACTATAAATGTTTTGCTTTGATGCTTACTTTTTATGTGGACCTAGCTAGAAGATATTTTTTTGTGTGAGAAAAATAGAGCATGAGAGAATCAAAGATTTTTTTTAATAGTCAAAATTCAAAAAGTAGTTTCAACTTTTTTCCAGAAATAAAAAGAGAGAACACATATTTGCAATAATTTCAATCATGTACTATTTACAAAATAATTCATTTAACATTTTCATGAATATATATACCTACCACTTGACCTATTAGTATATGAATGAACTTAGACAAATAATTTTAATTATTTAAGGTACTTACGTGTAAAAGATTAAGAGAAATATTATAACTAATGACGCGTGTAATGATGATTAGCCAAAAATAAAAAGGTCATAAAATGTTAAAATATCCACATCATACAAGATTTTTTAATCTACTCAATCATTTCAAAGCTGCAATCCTTTTCAAGTGTGATTATAAAATAATCATGTTGCTTTCTTTTCCATGAAATTCCATGAGTTGTTATTAATTGGCATCCTAGGTTATAATATATATATATATATATAGAATGGTAAAAGTGTTCAATAGGAAGAAGGTCGAGTTAATGTGCCAAACTGAAAAATGAGGACAACTTCAAAGGATTCGAGCCATCTACGATAAGAGAGAAGGATATACTATTGGAAAAGTCATAAATAAATAAATACATGATATATACGTTTATTAGGCACTTCTTTGTAATGATAATTATGTTTGATCAAATTATACATATCTTAACTATCCCATCATCACAAATATTAAGCAATTTTTTCAATCAAAGCTAAGATAAATAAGAAGAAATTCATAGCTAATAAATTGAGAAAATAATTACTTTGTTGATTAAGCATTTATTGATAATATGGTCCACAAGGTAACAATTGCTATCCTAATTTTGTCCCTTTTATAAATCTCCTAATATATAAACCTCCAAAACAAATAAATTATACAAGGAACAGCCAAAAAACTTATTGAAGGACTAGTCACGGGAATCTAAGTTACTAGCTCAAATGTAAACAAAAAACAAAAGAGGTAAGAATCCCCACATGTCTATTTGTTTTATAACCCAAAAAAAATTTAGAGCTTTGAATTAATAGTTAATCAAGAATTAGTATCTCATTAACAATGTATAATTTTCTTAAGCTGATCTACAATATGTCACAATTTATGAAATTTTAATGTATATTATATATACCACATTGTATATGAGAAAAAATATAAGGTTTCAAGTTCAGATCTGACAAAGTATATTAAGTGATTTCTTCCTTTTTATCGTAGTCTTGAGGGACAAAAGTCTTTTATCTCTGTTTGCGTATCTTCTCAAATAAAATTTATGTCTAAACTCGATATTAACACTTTTCCTTCTATGATCAAATTTTTTGTCTAAGGCCAAACACAACTTTCAAATCTCGGAAATAATGGACCTAGTGTCCATCTAACTTTTAGTCACTTCTATTTCAACTATATATCAATGGCAACTTTCAAAACTCAAAAATAATGAACCTGTCTATCTACCCTTCTCAACTTAAATATTGACCATCTAACTTTTTAGTTACTTCAACTTTAAATGCACATTTCTTTTCAACCTTTCAACTAGTATACATGCAAGCCCCTACCAATACACAACTAAAATAAGTTGAAACCAAACCAACCAAAAACTAAATACCAAAAAAGTAACACAATTAATGCAATTGAATTCAAGGAATTAAAGAGATAAGACAAATAGTTTTAAAGAAAGGAAACATACCAAAGGACCAATAGGGCATAGGAGCAGGCCTTCCTATAAATTCAGTATATTGATCAACAACAGCAAGAGGTGTGGGCCCAGAGAAGAAGTAAAAGTCCAAAACACCCCCAATCACTTTGTATGTCAATGAATCCCCTCTATAGAACACATCCATACCATTACTATTCAACAACAAAACTGCATGAGCATAAGCATCACCATTCACATTTCTCAAATCCATATACATTGGATGTGATCCATATAAATCCATATTCAAATTGATTGATGATTGATCTGTTGTGTACAAAGTGTAAGGGTCATTTGGGTAAATTTTAATACCATGGGGTTGTGTATTTTCACCAAGACCATATAATGAAGCATCTTTAGGCAATTTTGTTGATATTTCAAGATATTGATCTTTAAATACCAAATTACTATATGGATCAGAATCTTCACTACTTGAATTGAAAAGGGTTTGTCCATTTGATTTTCTTTTAACAGAAAAACTAAAAGGGTCAGTTGTGTAACTGAACATTAACTCATTTCCTGAGTATTCTTGATTGGACAAAAGTGGAAGTTGGCCTTTTCTTGATTTGCCAATTGTTTGTTTAAGTGATGGAGGTGATTCTCTTGGTAATAAGTTGTAAGGAACTTCCCATCTTTGCTTATCTGCATCTGTTATATGAATCCTCAAACGATTATCTGTCTCATGCCTGGAAAAAATAAATGACAGAGTTAGCATAAAGATTCAATTTTTATCAAGAATTAGCACATAAAGATTGAATTTTTATCAAGAAAATGCAAGTCCATGACATGGGTTTTTTTTTTTCCTTCCTTTTTTGTGCAATGGAACATAAAGATACAATTTTTATCAAGAACTAGCACATAAAGATTGAATTTTTATCAAGAAAATGCAAGTCCAAGACATGGGGTTCTTTTTTTCTTTTTGGCTATTTTTTGTGTACTTGACAAAGAGCTGCAAGTGAGCAATATCAGGGCACATAAATGTTCCAAAACATGTTTTTTTTTGTACTTTCTTGACATAGAGCTGCAAGATAGCAATATCAGAGCACATAGAGAGACCATTTTTTTAAACCAAGAATTAGCACAAAAAGATTCAATTTTTATCAAGAAAATGCAAGTCCAAGACATGGGGTTCATTTTTTCTTGTACTTACTTGACATAGAACTACAAATTAAAAATATCAGGGCACAAAAAAAAGATTCCATTTTTACCAACAATTAGCACATAAAGATTCAATCTTTATCTGTTTTTGTCAAGAATTAGCACATAAAGATTCAATTTTTATCAAGAAAATGCAAGTTCAAGACATGGGGTTCTTGTTTTTTTGTGTGTACTTACTTGACATAGAGCTGCAAGTTAGGAATATCAGGGCCATAAATGTTGTTTTTCTTCTTAACTTTGAGGTAACCTATGAGGCCACCATCTGGTGACTCTTCAATGGCTATCAAACTATAGCCATTGCCAATTTTGGTTGGAGCTGTGTGGACCAAATTCACACAACCTATTATGCATATTGTCAAGACTAGCAAAAATGGGAAAGAAAAGGAAAATTTCATGGTGTTTTTGATATTTTACTAGCTATGGAGAAAAGAATGAAGAAGAATGTAAGGCCTCACTATGGGCACTTGGCAAGAGTAACAGTTACGGGTTTTGTGCTTTTATAACAGTAGGTGGTCTTACAACAGTAGGGGTGGTAACACGCGACCACCACCTACTGAACTGAGTGAGTTAAGAATCATGAGATCTAAACTTCAAACTGAAATATTGGTAAAAGTATTAGGTGGTCTATTTCTATTCAAATTTTAATGGATAAAATAAGTTGAATGCGTGTGATTCAAATAACACTATAATCAAATCAACAAATTGTTGTTATAGAGAATATATAATATAATAGACGAAATATGGTTATATTTATTTTTATACTCTCAGAATAAAATTATATTTATTCATAGTCATACTTTTTCAATAAAATTACTTTTATCATCCAACTTTGAACACATGTTTAATTTTGAACTATCAAATTCTCTTTTCTATCATTATTAAGTATCTCTTATGGAACACCAATATGAATATATATTTTTCTCCCAATTCAATTTTCTAGCTTGACCCAATAAATCAAATTCTCAATACCCAAATCTAATACTCCTTTTTCATAATATTAATTTATTTTTTTATAATAAAATATTATTACGGTGATATTATGAAAAAAGTGTATTAGTCAAAAGGAAAGAAGGGATTCATAGAATACATGTGATAAGAATGAAGAAAGATTAATATGATATCACAATTTTTTCTTCTTTGGCCATGTGACTTTGTGATGTTCCTTTGGTCCCACTTTTATGAAAATCAATTTTTATAATTTTCCTTTGGTTACACTTCCATCACTGGCGTTAATTGCTGAAAACAGGAATAGCATTGTGTCTCTCTTGCTACATGTTATCTGTCGATAAAAGTGTGTGATGGGACGGATATAGTTCTTTTATTTTTAATCAGAGATATCGATTTATGTTTCGAATAAGGATAAAATTTTAGTAAAGCAAGGTAATTTAATTAACTAGCATTTGATCATAGATTTTAGATTATATTTTAAAAAAAAATTATCTTTAAATATCTGTTTGATTATAAATTGTGAATTAGAACTTGATAATCTGTCAAGTTTGGTCCAAACAAATTTTTAGGAAAAATTTCATTTTCACTCACAAAATTTTAATTTGTTTTTCCACGTATTGAACAGGAGCTTAATGAAATTTATATTAAAAATATTTTACTAGTTACTATATATTAACTATTCACATGACATACAACAAAACTATTTTAATGATAAAAGGGGATTTCAAAATCATTTTAGATCGCATATTCAAATTTTAGGTGCGACGATATAATAATTTTTTCGTCCACATTTAATTGTCATAGTTTCCTTTTTAAGAGTCAAATGATAAGAACTTTGATCAACATTTTATGATGTATTTTTTCATCATATTGATATGCAAAAAATTGCAATTTATAGTAATTTTCGTATAGTTTTTGAATATCTAATTTTTTTAATTTAAAATATCAAATTAACTTTGAAAACTAGTCAAATTGACTTTCGAAAAGCATATCATAACAATTAAAAGTGGACAGATGTAGTATTGTTTAATCATTTATAAATATTTATCTTTCTGTCATTGATAAAAAAATCATAAAAATCTTGCAAAAATGCTTCACCTTTTTGCCTTTGGTGAATATATATCGCGTAAATCTAAATTAATTGAGTTAGTAAATTTCGAAAAGCATAAAACAAACGAAAAAGATACCAATATGTATGAACATATTTTTCAAGTACCAATACTGAAAATGAATGGTCTTTCATGCTGTATAAAGCAAGAAATCTGTGAAGAAATGGGGAGTGGGCACAACTTTGTGTAAACATAGGGAGTTGGAATATCAATATCTTAACATAGAATCATAGATTCACTAATTTGAGTATGGTTTTCTTAAATATTTGATTTGATATGTTTTAATATTTGATTTGATATGGTTTACTTTAGTTGATGATATATTGAAA
Organism: Solanum etuberosum; assembly: GCA_029582245.1. Lineage (NCBI taxonomy): Eukaryota > Viridiplantae > Streptophyta > Magnoliopsida > Solanales > Solanaceae > Solanum > Solanum etuberosum. The sequence continues at coordinate 2,399 of JAJONR010006152.1, read as the reverse complement.
ATAGTGATTTTATTATCTTTAGAAGACAAGAGTAATCCTTTTTAGACCCACTATAAAGCTGCACTAATTCAATTGACGCAAATGATTAGTTTCATCCTTAGATCGTAAGTTTTAAAAAAAATTATTTAATTAACTGAATTTAAATACACACTAATTTTGCCACATAGATGAAATACACCCCTAAATTCTCGTCAACATTAGAGGTGTTTTCAACACTTCTCTCGATTTTTTTACTAAAAGTCTCACGCTCCTACAAGAGTTTAAGACCACTTGCTATGTGTGTCATGTCGCGAATCGAGAGTGTATTTAAGTTTGGTTAGTTAAGTAGAGATGTGTTTTTAAGGTTGAACAATAATTTGGAGATAAAACTAATAATTCACGTCAAATTCAGAGATATTTTTAATACTTTTCTCTATTATTGTTATTGTAATTTGGAATCAAAGATTCATATTAGTAAAGATGTGTATACACTATCTTTTTCAAAGTTTATTTATAAAATACTTTGAGTATGTTATTGTTATCGTAATATAGAATCAGGGATAAGGTTTAATCAACTTTTACGTCAAGTTATTCTGAAAATTATTCCTCTGACACGATAAAAAAAGTTGGCTTCCCTGGGAATTTTTTAAATATATTTTAAAAAGGTGATTAACAACGGATTAAACACAATCTTGCATTAATACAAATTATCTATACAGTGGAACACAATAGAATAAAGTAAATAATGTGATCTACTTGATAATTTGTGCCATAACGTAAATTAATCCAATCAGTCAAATACTCCTGCCAAATGTCAATTGACCGGTGATTTAATTAGAAATGTCAATTAATCTTTATAATAACAATAATGACAAAAACATCTAAATTCTTTGTTATTAATTTTTATTAGTATAAAATTCGAGCTATATATATAGGTCAATTCATAACCTTCAAAAATATCACGTATTCATGTCTAATTCTTCAATGTCATTATTATTCAAAAGTTTTTGCAAGATTTTATTGTAATTTTTGTGATTTACGTGTAATTTTTTTAAAGTCGACAATATATATATGAATACGTCTCTCTCTCTATAGTATTATATTTAAGTTTTTGCAAGATTTTACTGTAATTTTTGTGATTTAAGTGTATTTTTTTTTGAAATCGTTAATATATATGAATCTCTCTTTATAATATATATAATAAAAGAAGTGAAATGTCACTAAATCTTTTTCTCAATTTTTTTGACATTTTTCTAGATTTATTAGAAAACGTAAAAAAAAAACATTTGTATCCTATTTTTGCAAGATTTTATTGTAATTTTTGTTATTTAAGTGTATTATTTTTTTAAAATCATTAATATGTAAGAAGTAAAATGTCACTAAAGAGATTTTATTTATTTTTTGACATTTTTCTAGATTTTTTAGAAAACGTTAAAAAAAAACATATGTTTCTTAGACGATTTGCAGGAAATGGGTCATTCATTGTTCATTATTGCTACCTATTATTTTGTCATTATTACCTTTTCTACCTCTAACATCTCCTTAATTCTCTCTTAATTTTCTGTTTTAGTTATTTTAATTGATAGTTGTAATTACCTTAATAAATGTCAAGAAATATTTCAAGATTTATATATCAACACACAAATTACAATGGCAAGATTTAAATTTGTGTAAATCATTTTGCACAATTCAATTAATATAAGAGATTTTTACTTTTATCTCTCGATTATCAATAGACATAATGTAAAATATTAATATCACTATATATGATTAGTATTTAATAAAATCTGTATGAATTTTTAACGTTTTTGCATACGTCAATGAGAATCTGATAAAAAAAAACATTGTTTCAATGCCTTTTAAAAAATAATAGCATTTCGATTGATACTGCTCAAAACTAATTGGTAATCACATCCATATTACATGCGACTGAAGATGAAAACGAAGTGGAAGAAAGAATACTTAAAGGGATAGTTGTTCCAATATCTTTCATATATAATTTACAAGGCACAATATATGAATATTATCATAAGAGAGAAATAAGAACCGACGGTTAGATGAAATTAGTAGGAGATTAGAGATGACAAATTTGAAGAGAATAAGAAGGAAAAAGAAAGATATATTTGATTTGTAATATTATTCTTTTTTAATTTTTTCAATTTTGTAAAAGGAAGGTAAATAAAATGGCAAAGATTGAAGAAGAGTGATGAGTAGGAAAGAAGTCATGAAAAGGAAGAGAAAAAAAGAAGAATATATTTTTTATACTGTGATAATAAAACACGGTAGCATGTAAATGAGATTGTTAGACAAGTTCAGATATTTTATTGTTGGCCAATTTTTTAGATTTAAATTTGAAATATATGTATATGAACATATGCATGTAAAAAGATCATTTTTTCTTCAAATTCTACTACACTTTT
>JAJONR010006151.1:0-71132 GCA_029582245.1 Solanum etuberosum | reverse complement strand
GGGCCCCCCCCCGGTAAAGTAGTTTATTCAATACAAGGCCATATAAGGAGATAAACCCATCCTCAACCAATGTGGAACACTTACCACCTCCGCACAACCAGGCCTGCCAACTGAAGTGTGCACTGCACAACACAGCATAGGGGCCCAACATTGGGACATACAATAACAGGGATGGACCTGGCTCTATTGCCGTGTACACAAATGGACCTTGGTCAAAACTCAACGACAAAAGCTTGCTCATGTGGTGAGAGACAAACAACCCATACCTCAACCAATGTGGAACACTTAGCAGTAGTAACATTACCAACAAGGTACAGTAGATAGTACAAAAAGTATGGACTTGTACATCACTACAAAGCAAGTGACTCCGAAACAACCTACCCTTTCTTTAAATGTCGAACAATTCTATCAGGTATTCCATCAATTTTTATCAACTCAGTTGCAGCTCTAGGATCTGGTCCCTACAAAAACAAAGAGGATCTTATATTTCAAAAGTTCAAAAAAAATCAGAAGACATCATGTTCAAAATAAAAATAAAAATCAGAAGACATACACTCAAGAGGGAAAAGAAGTAACAAGTAAACCATTCTCTCAGATTGTCAAAAAGAGTTAGTAGCATAAAAGCAAGGTAATAGTCAATTTGCTTTTGGTTACCACCTAAAGATGAATTGTACTGATGGGACAGACAGTAATCTTTTTAAAAAATAATCAGATAATATGCACAATAAGGAGAGAAACTTCATTCTTGAACCTTGATTAGGTTTGATAACGCCCAAGCAGCTGTTCTCACTGTTGATCTCTTGTTAGGCAGCAGCATCCTTGCAAGAGCTGGTAAGGCTCCTTGTAATAGGAGAACATTTCTCAGCTCTTCACTTTCACCAGCAACATTTCCCAATGCCCATGCACACTGCTCCACGACATGTAAGGAACTCTTTTCTACAAATTAATAAGAACAAAACAGTGAATAATTAATCAAATGTAAACTTAACAAAAGAAATATCAAATCTATCCATTGTCCCAGTAACTTAAACTGTGAAGAAGCAATGGCTTATTATGGTTGGCGTCAGACCCTGCTACTGAGGGAATAACTACTCTGCGTTATAATGCTTGATCTTTATCACATAGAGACAATGATAAAATGCCATTAAGTCTTTACAGTCAATGTGGTACCAGAGGTGAAATTTTATTGCCTTAAAGTTTGATTAATTTCCAAAGGATACAATCAGATATAAGGTCCAAATACGATCAATTTTTTCTCTGGTGGCTAAAAGTGCCATTATGTGTCTCCCCATCTCTGTGGTACCCATATTTTCACTGGTCCTTTTGTCAATTGGTAAAAAGATGTTGGATTACTTTTGAGGAAGTTAATTAAGCAATCAAAGTCGAATGTGTCAATCTGTTTACGGCCTCAATCTCCAAGGGCATGATTTGGCTGTTCTAGCTCATATTTCCAAATGAAGCAAACCATTAAGTCTTTTACCAACATTCTTCTTCTTTCTTTCTTTTTTCTGATAACCGAAAAATCTCCAATGGACAGTAACGCACAGTTCGAAACTCGGTGGTTAATGGGCCAGCCACTTTATCCTTCTCCACTTAAATACCAAGCTTTTCTTTATGGTAGGCCAGTAGGATTTGAACTTGTGACGCGCACCTAATCCACACATCACATATTGTGATCTTATCACTAGATTAAAGCTCGGACTTCCCTAGTTGCTTGTGTTCATGACACTATCCTGACATGTCATGATCATAAAGGGTTGATCAATTTAAATAGCACCCTGTCATTTCTGGAGCAAAAACTCGCAAAACTAAAATACCTTTTTGGAATAAAGGAGGCAGAACTCTGGTACGCTGGATCTGGACCTATTCATCCTCTAAGGATTCAAATCGTTCATTTATTCCTATATAATTTTTTTGAAACTGGTAACATTCATTTATTCCTAAATAATGGGGCCTTTTAAATGACCTAGGACTATATAAAAGATTTGTTCACAAGATCAACTTTCTCAAAATCACGCAACCTGATATATCATTCATTGTTAGCATGGTTAGCCAGATTCTGCCGGCTTCTTGTAACAGACGTTGGTATGCTTTAATGCGCATTCACAGGTGTATCAATCGCCATGATAAGGACTAATTATTAAAAAAACAGAGGACGTGTATCAATTCTTGGGTATTTTACTTCTGGGCTCCGGCAAGCAGAAATTCCCTTGGATAGACAACTTACCTCATCGAGTCTCTTAGAAAAGTAAAAACCAAAGATGTGATGACCAAACCAAGTGTGGACCTAGAGTATTGAGCCATGGACTTAACCACGTGAGGGAATACGATAAAAGTTGTTTCTTAAGAAGCTAAATCCAACGGAAAATTGATACAATTAAGCCACTACAAATTCCCACGTTTCGTCAAAGAAAGAGAAATAGATTGTTGGCAAAATATTGACCAAAGATATGTAGCTATGACTTATGAGTCATCAATTCAGATGACCAACTAGTAAATATTCTTACATAATTCCAAGGTCCCAGAATTGACGGCATCTAAAAAATTATACTTTTTAAAATTACATCAATCTTTGTAATTGTGGTAAGGATTTGTGAGAATCTTCAGATAGCTTAAATAAGGTAGATGTATTCTGTAATTTTTCTGTTGTTGACAAGGGAACCCACAGCGCTACCTTTTGGGGGCGCATAGGGTAAACCCTGCATGAGAGGTAAATTGCACTAGGCAAGCCCTGTGCGACGAGCTCAACCCCCTGTTGTTGTAGGCAAGGGGTTTCAAAAGACCTCCATCTAGTCACTGTGTTAATATTTCATTATCTGTATTATATGTACTGCAAACTCGAGGCTGGATATGGTAATTTCAAGAAATAACTTAAAGTATACTTGAAAATCAAACTGAAGAAAGAGAGGCTTCCACCAACCTCCTAGATGAGCCACAAGCAATGGTAATGCAGGCAACAAAGCTTTGGTTTCCTCAGGTTTTCCAGCAGCAATATTAGTTAGGCACCAAGCAGCCTCAAGCAACTACATCAAGATAAGACCCAGGTAAGACATTGTCAATAAATAGGTCTCAAGTCATTGAAACTTTTTCCCATTTACTTTAAAAGAGAGATAAGGCCACCATTAATCGCTTGGTTACCAAGCATGAGAGAGAAATTTCTATATGTGATGATTCAGTAACATGAGTATAACTTGTTAACAGAAGCTGCAACATCATGTGAAATCAAGCCAATGAATATCACAAAGATTTGACCAAATAAAAGTGTGATCTTCCATCAAGCACAAAGCAACTCCCAACAAAGCCAAAAGTACAACTGTACAAGTATGCTATGTGACATATGAAAAGTCTTTAAGAAGAAATCAAAACTCCTTACATTAACAGTAAGCAGAAATTTCTAATGCATTCCTTTACCTGTTCATCTGGAGAGCCAAATGAAAGACACTGAATAAGAAGAGGTATAGCTCCAGCCTGTAGGGCAGCTTCAACAGGAGGGAATTCCGACCTAGAGAGAAAGCGTCTCAGCTCACGAAGAGCATTCACCCTTTTCTCTGTTGCCCCTTTACCCCTAGTAATTGTAAGACTTCACATAATCAGTGACTGAAAGGGAAAACATATGGCATGATGAACTGCCAAATACATAAAGCTTATAGTGAATCACCGGTGAAGACTACAGCAGAAATCATTTTCAAGGCCCCCGTCCAATAGTCTAGGGGGAGCTCCAAAGATCAATGGCAAGGCGAACTCTGGAAGGACCACACAATTCTTTATTGAAGTACCTCAACTACAACAAGCCTTATGCTTCAATCCCAAACTAAGTTGCAGGCAGTTACTATACCTATTCACTCTATCTGGTTCTGTTTCTTTCCGACACTTGATATTTTATCATTTCATACAGATTAGACATTTTCTATATATCACACTTATTCCTATGAAATCGCTAACAAGAAATACACCAAGAATGTTATATGAATGGGGACTCCATGAATAGTCAATGAGCATTAAAGCCGTTAAAAGAGGATAGGTAAACCTAACATCACAAGAAGACAACGAAAATAAACAGAAGCAATTACAACTAACCAAGATAACTGAAATTTAAGATAGAAAACAAAATGTAACACAAAAAAGCCACTGTTCGCAACCAAAATTTCTTCATAGCAAAACAAAAAGTATTCTCCATACTGGTAGGCAACATCAAGTTTTAATTCTTCCACAGCTGCCGAAGTCAAGGCCTCCAAAATTGCTTGATCATCTTCAATCATCATATCACTATCATCAATAGAGGCCTCATCAGAATCACCACTCACTCCCACTCTGCATAGACGCTTTGTCCGCATCAGGGCTTCTCTCCTTTCCTTCCCCACTGTAACAGCATGTTGCCGTCTTCTCTGTGCTGCAGCATTGCCAACTGAAAAAACCAAATTCACACTAAATCAAACAGGAACAAGACATCCATTCAACATATAAACATAACCAAGTTCAAATCTTGAAACTTCAGCAATTAGGAGAAATGAACAAAACTTCACTAACCAACTAATTCTTTAGCTTTTTCTTGAGCTAAGAAAAAAACACAATACCACAACCAAGCTTATATTTTTGTTAGACATTTAATCACAGATAAAAACTTGGTCTTTACATTTCAAGACTACCAAGATTGAATTTTTGTCAACATAAACTGAGCAAAATGGGGAAAAAAGGAGTTTCCATACCTGAAGCTTTGATGGGGTCTCTTTTATGAGAAACCAAACCTTCATCTGCCATAGTTTTGATTACCAATTGAAGCTCTTCAAATGGGGGATTTCGTCAATAGCAGAAAATATGATAACTTTTTTGAATTAAACGAGAAATAGGGTTCTTGAAGTACCAAAATCTTTGGGTTTTTTGAGAAAATGAAAAATCTTGCACTCAATTTAACGATGAATTTTTGGGAAAATTGAATTGCAGCTAGGTATAGTTGGGTGCGTTTCTCCTATTGTGTTCTCTTTTCCTTTCTTTTTTTTCTGTAGTTTTTGTATTTTTTTTCTTTTTAGTTTTTGTTGTTATTTTTTATTCTCAAAATTCTTCTTTTATAGTCAAAAAGATTCTGACATGAAAACAAAACAAAGTTAGAATGCAATTTATAGGAGCCTTTGACGATCTTTCCTTATTGAGAGGTTTCGGGTACGAGCTTTGGATATAATTTTTTTTTTGATAGGTAGCGTTTTTTCCAAGCGAAATCTTAGATAGCGCGAATCAAAATAATTAGATTTTCACGTGGATATCGAACATCGGATAAAAATAAATTATAAAAGCCTTTCCTTCCGCTTTATTATTTCACTAGTTATTCACTTCGGTACGGATTTAAAATTTGAAGATCCTCAATGTCACATTTCATTTCAAATAAAAAAAATAGGTTGATTTGTTCAATTTTGAATTATAATTCAAATTATTATTATTTTTCGTTTTTATTCGTATATCTATATTTAGTAATATCCTCTTTTAAATATTTTGAGATTAAAAATACTTAAGTAATTTAATATTTTTTTTATGATATCATATTAAATAAAGGGAAATTTTCATATACATTCATTGTTATATATAAATTCGCACATACGTGCATTGGACATATGATATCTTAAGTGAGTAAGAATATATTTTTTTAAAGAAATAACGTTAATGATACCAAATGTATATACAGAATTATAAATTATGGAAAAATGATAAATATTATCGTCAAAAACACATTTAAAGTATTATAATTTTTCGAGTTTCTTTATATATGAACTATCATGTATGCAAGGTTTCTTATCGAATTATCACCAACTTTTTATTAAAACACACTTTAACTATCATTGTTTTTCTTTTCTACTTAAAATCCCACATATATGATGATTCAGATGTAAAACTCGACAAAAATAAGATATTTTAAATATGTTTTTGACTCGTTCCTTTAACTAATTTGACTAAGAAATATGAATAGATTTTGTTCAGATTTGATCAGAGTGAATGGAATTAGTCTATGGTATTATAATATTTGAGATGCATCGCTCAGAAAATATTATATCCCAAGTTCAAACAAAAGAGAGAATAATTAATTAGTTAGAAAGTAATATATTGTTGTTACAATTTGTCGTCGCATAGATATATAATCTTTAAAAAAACTAATAATTATTGTAAGAAAAAACTAATAATTGGGAGTAGGGTGGGGGGAAAATGCAGGTTAAAAAACATGGAATCGGAATTGTCATCTACAAAGTAAAAGTTCAGATAATCAATCAATTAAACTACTAAATTTTTCATAAATATATAAACTTAAGATATTTGTTTGATTTAAAATTAAAATTGAAGTCAACAAAATATTACGTTTAGAACGTGTGCAAATTAACCAAATTTAAATGAGCAACCCCTCAGAGCAGTTAATAAAAATGAAATGTTACTATTATAAAATTAATTGTAATCTCTTCATCTATATCAGATTAAGTGAATCTATTTAAGATTCATGTTAATTTAAATTAAAAGAATATAATAATGAAGGCAAGGGAAAAAATTGAATCTATTTAGTTTTTACTAGTACTCGAGTCAATTTGTTATGAAGTTATTTTTGACAATTTTGAACAATATAATTAGATAAGGGTGATTATGGATATGTACTTTGAAAGAAGTTAAAACTCAAATAGAAAAAAGTGAAAGACATATAATAGTAAAGAAAATTTTGTATCTTTCTTATTTTAAACTAAAGATATGTAGAATGTATTAAAATGTTATTTAATCTTATGATTTAAATATGTCACGTGAAAAGCTGAAACTAAAAAATTGTAAAAAAAAAGAAAGAAAGACATTTTCTCATGAAATAGGCTAAAAGAAAACAGGACAAACAAATTGAAACAAATGAAGTAATTAAATAAGGTCATAAATTTAATATCAGATTTAAAACTTTGTTTGGCCATGAAATTTGAGCAAATTTTGAAAAGATCTGATCTTAATTATTTTCAAATTCTCAAAAACTGATTTGACACGGATCATTTCTTTTGAACTTTCGCTCATAAAGCTTTTTAAAAAAATTCTAAGTAAAATTTTATAAACACAATATCAAATTTCAAAAACTTAATTTTTCAAGTTTTAAATTTTAACTTCAGAATTTGTGATCAAATGAAAGCTAAGTCGTGAAAATTGAACCACCATACCTGCCTTTTGGACCTTTTTCATTGATGAAAGCTGGGAAGGTATGTGAATAAAGTACACATTAAGTAAAATCGGTACAACTTTGAAGTAGAATAAGATTTGCGTATGTTAATTTTATTTTCTCTAACTTACTTTACGAGATAATGTTTTATTAGATATATTGTTATTAACGTTTAAAATAATCAAGAAATTATGTAAATAAATACTAAACTTGACATGATAAATAATTTAAGTTTGATCAGCTCGTGTCATGTGTGGTATATATTCTTTCCCCAAGCAATTATTGAACTAGAAACATCTTCTTTGAGTTTGTGTTCAGATGAAAGCATCATCATATCTTTTATCAGTAAAAAATTATCTATCCTCGATATTTATACACAGCAATAAACATATTCATCATGTGCTTGTTAATAGACAATTATTGTACTATTTGATCATAGTTAATACGAGTAAAAAATATTTTTATTACATTAAATCACTTAATTACATACGATAAATTGATATAGTTTGATGTAAATATCAAATGCGGATAAACTAGCAGCTGCACCGAAAGTTTAATTATTCTCTTTTAGTCAGTGAAAAGTGACAAAAACGAAAGGTGACAATAACATGTGTTGCAAATCCCAGTAATTTGAATAAAAAAGATATGGTTATATCCACCATTATTGGGGCTACATAAATAAAATTACAAACTATATAATACCATTATTTTAAAAGTAATTACTAAGTCAAGCTGTTATAAAGAAATTAAAGGAGCCACTACCAAAAATAAAATAAAAATTCGAGAGTCAACAAAGAAGCTTCGAGTTTATATTAGTCATGATTTTAAAACAGGCATTAAACTCTCAACTCTATGATATTATAATAGTACTTAAATATGATTTCCTATATTAATTATTAAGCTGATTGGTGTATAGAAAATTTTCATCCAGGTTTTAATTCTATATATATACATTATATATAATTATTTTACACGATCAAATTGCCTATAATAACACATACATAACTATTATAACAAACAATTAGCATGTTCCCAACCCCGAAAAAATAAACTAACTAATTAGCGAGTTAAAATGCATGATAATATAGTTTATTTTACACTATAAGTGTATAGTATAATTTATAAGATATTTGAAGCGGAGACCATAACGGAAATACAATATTAAGTTTGAATTCGAACATATTCAATAACTTGCTTAGATTTTGTATTGCATTAGAAAATTGTTGACCTAATAACTAAAACGAACTCTGAATTTAATAATAAGTTCAGAATAGACAAACTTCAAACGGTCACGAAGAGGCATGGGATGAAAGTATCTGTCACACAGAGAGGGTGACATAGACAAGGAAGGGCCATGCCCATCTCACATAGTTCATTAGCTGTTGCCTGTTGGTCATGCCATTCAACTTCAGCATATCACCATGTCATTTTCCTATAACTCATTATAATTTCGGAATTCAGACATGAAACCTTTAAAAATTTTGAAATAAAATTTGCATATTTAAAAATTACGTAAACAAAAAGACTATTCATCATAATAAATACTCATTTGAATCTCAAAATCTGAAAGTTACCCCAGTGTGCTACAAAGGTGCCAATGTTTGATTAAGAAAACAAAGTAGACAAGTTCTAACTGCCCCATATTTTTCTACTATAAAGTCCAAATAATACATATCAAATTGAAACAAAATTACTTTTTGTCATAAAAAAAATTAGAACATAAAGTCCCCATAATGTGTGTAGTGTCATTCTATTGTTGAATTTATTAAATTGAAGAGGAAAATAAAATAAACAAAAAAATAGTAGGCAAGAAAACACAAGGTAAGTTTGTTTTTTATTAGTGGAATTAGGTCCAGCCAATTGGGGTCTGCTAAATAGGATGTCCTTCTATGACATTTGCAATAATACACACATGGGACCGTCTACACTCCACTCCCTCTTCTCTAGTTCCCAGACCAACGAATAAAATAATCGTAGTGTCTCAGTCAATGAATACATCCATTAATTATCTCCCACTAGTACATATAACGATTCTATCCATCAATATTTGGATAAATAAAAATAAACTAATCACCTAATATTTCTTGTTTCTATTGAGATTTGAACTTGATGAGACCTCGTAGATAATTTTTAACTTATTTCATGAACACTAGCCACACTCTTAATGAAAATAATATCAAAACATAAGTACAAGATGCCATCATGGCTTAATTTGGTAAAGTGATAAGCTGCATTACGCACAGCGGGTTCTGAATGACCTCCCTCTCCCTATAGGTCGAGCTTCCTTTTCAGCCCTCTCACTTCGTTCGAGCTGAATTACATCCACCCTCTCACGGTGAAAAAAGTGGTTAAGAGGAGACCCTTCTATTATAAGTTGAAAGCGAAGTCGATAGTCCTCGTATTGGTAATTATTATACGCTAAAAGTCTAAGACAGTGTACAAGAATCCAGATTTCTGTTCTAAGTATCTGACTTGCTTAACAAAGGAACATCCCGCAAGGGCAATCTCTTTGGACCAAATCCTGAAGAAAGCTAAAAAGCGCTGTTTGATGAGCCTGCGTAGTATTAGATAGTTGGTCAGGTAAAGGCTGACCAAGCTGAAAGTCTTGTGTTCAATTCCGCGGTTGGAAGGATTTCTTTCTGCCATCTGTCTTTCCCTTCTCTCTCTTCTCTTAGCAGATAATGCCAGTGTACTCCCCCACATGTAGGACATGAAGGTGTATATGACACTCAATGGCCAACGGTCCGTTGCCGGTCTTTGTCCTTTCTTAAGAGACTCCGGACGCTCCTTGTCCTAAGCCCCAAGCATCCGGTTACCTTTGCGGATCTCCGCCGCCTGCTTTTGCGCTATTGTTACTTACGACGTCTCTTCTCTTACGCAATTCCTGACTAGTTGTAATTTTTCTAAGGACCGGAATAAAAGGTTTCAGCTTTTCGGGGTATTTAACATAAAAACACATGATGTGTTGCTTAGGTGCACATCAGACCTATTATTCATAGAGTTTTCAGATGATGTGTCGATTGTTCTTCGGAGATTTTTCAGTTATAAAAAAATTAAAAAATATTAACTGCAGGCTACATGACTGACTGTTTTTTTCTTTTCACTACATAAATGTTCCTACCCAACATATCTACATCAGGACCTTGTAACTAATTGCTGTGTTAGATGGTGACATTTTTAATTGCCAACAATTGTGAAATTCCTTAACTATATGTATTCCACTTCATGTTTGTTCCTTGATTCATTTTTCCTCCCTATATTATTTTAGATAGTTAATTTTTTGATCCTTAACACAAAATATATATATATATATATAAAGTTCTTTTCTAGTAGTCTCTTTGCCATGGAGATCATGAAGGCTAGTTTCATTTGCATTTTCTTGATTGTCCTCCTCATTGATCCTAGTTCTTCTTCAGGTAATTTGTCTTCAAATTGATCTTTTTAATCTCTTGTTTATGAAATAATTTCTCTTTTTCTTTACTTAATGTCACTACTAAAAACACGTGAATTTTTCCGACGGATGTTCACATGGTATGGTGCGGCTTATCTTTAATTTCCCCTAGTTTACTTTACTCATTGGAAATCATTCTACCTATAGAAATTGAAAAAAGAAAAAGGGCTCAAGTTAGCCCCCTTTCATTTTTATATTTTTTTTGTTTTTCAATCGGCGCACTTTATTTGTTGTATGAATCCGTTTGATATATATATTCCTTAATCCGAATTAGTCTCCTTTGGTCAATTTGCTCGTGTCTATTATTACCTATTGTATAGGACCTCCCCTTCCCCAAAGTGAAGAAAGAGGAGCCTTCAGGCACATACAACAAGGATCAAGAGAGATCTCGTTGTTACATAAGCCTTCACATCCGAAACAAAAAAATCATTAGTTGAAGAATTATTTTTACAGGGTAAGCATGGTAAAGACAAAATGTTAGAACGTCATCGAAATTATGAAATTTCCGATAGAAAGTCCATCGGAAACATTTCCATCAAGCCAATTTTCGACATATTTCATTATAAATTTGCGTTTTTTTTATTAAAAAAAAAGTAGTGTGTGGAATTTAATTGTGACTAATTATGAAAATGAAATTTCTTTTTTGACAGGAAAAATGGATTTATTAAAGATGGATTCAGAAATTTATGAAATTGATTATAGAGGTCCAGAAACTCATACTTATATTCCTCCACCAAAAGGATCAAGGGGAAAACATAATTTTCATCATCAAAACATGATGTTAAAACATCATCGCAAATTCAAAGGATTGAAAGTTAGTAAACCTGAAGAAATTAGTGTAAGTAATTTAATTTTACTCTCTTCATATATAGACACGAACTATTCAATTTTTCATTAATTTACGTAGAGGCAGATCCATGATTTCAACTAAAAGGGTGCTAAATATCACTAAGTACGTACGTTAATATCTTTTGTGTCACAAAAGTTCGAATTAGTTAGAATTGTTTTGAATTATATAATAGAGTTTGAGTTAATTGTAAATATAGTGAATGCGCTTGCATGCAGGGGTGGAGCTAGCAAGAGCTGAGGGGTTTTCCTTCAGCGGAAAATTACATGGTTTATATATATTTATAGATCGAACCATCCTAGTGAAAATTTTGATTCTGTCATATAGATCCGCCCTTAATGTTCCTATGGTTTTCGTGTTTTCTTTTTGTTTCCATTTTTCTTATTCAATTTCTAATTTAGTATTTTCTATTTTTTGTAGGGGAAGAAAATTCATGGATGAATTTAAAAGAAATTTGATGTGCTAGTTTTTGGAAATTTGGATGAACAATCAAGAAGAGTGTTTCTGCAGTTTGGAGATACATATTAAATGCATTAGAATGTGATTTAATTTTATTTCTTTCATTTATAATATATCTCCCAATATTTGTATAAATGAGGCTTGTGATAGACTTCGATTATATATTGCTATTTTATCCATTATAATTATTTTGTGCATCATAATTTTTTGACCATGGAATATTCAATCCTTTTTTCTACATAGTTGCATCCTGGTTAATGAATGATTTCCCCAATGAGAATATTAAGAAGGCCTAAACATAGATAGTTTGCAGACACTTGAATTATAGCATATTCTAATTGAATATCTGAATGCATGATAAAATGTTCATAATAATAACTTTTGTTTAAATTTTGGAAAAAAATAAATTTGCGTGTTTTTAAATATATATATTACGTAAATAAGTTAATCACTTAAAATATGCTATTTTCTTTAATTATATGAATTAGCTCAAGTAAATTGTAAAAACCTCATGATTATTTCAATTGAGACTAATGAGTATGATTAAAAAAGATGATATATGCTTAAGAATACACACACAAAAAAATTGAAAAAAAAATTCTAATTGAATCCAGATTTAGCTGCTCCCAATACAAATATTAATTACCGAGTAGACATTAAAATAAAAAATAAAAAATAAAAAATAAAAAATGACAAGCTATAGTTAGAGCATCTAAATGAAATTGATGCGAAGTTTTAGGGGATTGTGCATATATTAAGGAGTCATTTAGTAATTAGTTAGAGTTATGCATATTACTATAGTAGTAATGTAGGAGTTAATTATGTATTATATTATATATGTATTAGTTATCTCATCTATTAGAGTTATCTAGTATATGTTGCTGGTGGGAGGTGACAAGTATCTCATGGAATTAGTTGAGGTGCACAAAAATCTGAATTAATATAGAAAAACTACATAATTAGACATACTTCACTACCATATATACTATTTTTACCTATACTTTCAAATTATTACGTAATTAAGAGCTTCCTAGGTATCTTACACTTAGATACATATATTTTTGCTACCAGATGCACAAAAATAGAGAGAGGCGAGCGAGATTCATATGCATCTCAGATACATGCGAATTACACTAGATATACTCTAGATACATGTATTTGTATGTATCTAGAGTGATTCGCATGTATCAGGGGAGAGTGGCAACTTCATTACCATATACACTATTATTACTTATACTTTCAAAATATTACGTATCTTACCACTAATTAATAGTTTCTTATGTATCTTACACTTAGATACATGTATTTTTGCTACCAGGTACACAAAATAGGAAGAGAGACGGGCGCGATTCATATTTATCCTAGATACATGCGAATCACACTAGATATATACTAGAAACATGTATCTGGAGTGTTTTGCATGTATCTGGAATACCATATACATGGGAGAGTGGCGAGCGAGATGGAAGAAGGAGGAGCGCGATTTGCTATTTATCTCAGATACATACGAATCCACATGAATACAATATATCTAGAACAAATTACATCTGAATTTGACCCAATATATCTGAGATACATGTATGTGGAGGCATTAAAATCTGATAAAATATATAACATTAGAGTGTAGCTAACTAATTAAATTCTAAATTAATGAAATTTACATAAATTCCCCAATTAATATCTATATAACTCACGTCTAAATCAGTTACCAACAGACCGAGCATATTAAGAAAGAAAATGAGTCATTAAGATTAATTTCCCTCCACTATTTACGGTCATCCTCAACCAAAAAATAAAAAAAAGGCATTGTTTCTATTTATCGCAGTCCACACAGTTTTACTCACATAGAATCGAGAGATCTTTGAGGTTGTCATCCTCTTTTCTTCTTCTTCTTGAGACATCTCTTAGATCCCTCAACTCTCTTTCCAATTCTTGAAATCCCAATATTCAAAATCAATTTTGGTATTTTTTTTGAAAATTTTCTGTTCCAATGGCGAATGTGGAAGAATCAAGCCCATTTTTGCCCAGTCAAAAATCTGATTCAAACAACGAAATGAAGCCCACAAAGCCCTGTTCTTCAAATTCCGGCAAAATCCCAGCTCCGTCGGCTGCGGCGGAGCCGGTTAAGCCAGCTTCATCTGCTGTTTCGATGGGGTGGACAGCTGAGGGTTTACCTATGGGCCATGGCGTTGGGACGGCGGTGGTGGGGGAGCCAATCATGCGTAGGGCTCAATGGGAATCTAGCCTTTGCTCTTGTTTTGGGAAGAATGATGAATTCGCCAGCAGCGATTTTGAAGTTTGTGAGTTTTCATTCCTATAAAGTTTGTTGCTTTGAATTTATTTTTTTTGTTTATATCAAAGTATTGATTTATGTTATGTTTAGGGGAAAATTTGTATGGTGGTTGACGCGCAACCATGTCATAGTTGTACAAGGGATTATTTTAACAGATAAAAAATTATTTTGTAGGTTCACATCTTTATAAATTTTCCATTTCTCTTCTCACTCCTCCACCCCACCTTCTATTTAACCCCCCGTGCTTTGTAAAATTTTAAATATATTTCATTACACAATAAAAATAATAATATCCTAAAATTAGTAATTTATTATCGCTTTTGCGTATTATTTCTCCAATTCTTCAATAGAAAAATAGAAATATCCTAAAATTAGTAATTTATTTTCTTTATTATTTTGATAATTCATAATGTTCATTCGTTAAAAATCAAATAGAGATGAATATATTAATATTAATTTAGATTTTAAGTCAAATAATTACGTATTTAAAAAAAATAAAATTAAGATTTGTGCTCTTAACCTCATACAAAATCAATTGTATTATTTTTAGGACAAAAATAAACAGTTATTTAAAGTTACTTGTAAATCAACAAAATCAAAATATAATTAATTTTTTTTTTTCATTTTACTCTCTCTATTAATTTATTATTTTTTGTTCTCGAAATTCAAGCTATAAAATATTTTTTTATTATATAAACATGATAAGAATTGCAACTAATAATATTTTAGGTTGAATTGCAACTTATTAAGAAGGTTATATTTTTGAACAAACTCTATAAGTTGCAATTCTAATCATGTTAATATAATAATAAAAAAAATATTTTAAAAATATTGATTAAATTTCACATAGCTTGAATTTCAAGAATAAAAATATATCATATAAATTGAGAGAGTATGTATGTATGTAGGAGTTTATGGATGATTTTCGATTTTGGATTACATGAAAATAGAAACAAAACTTATGTAATTATTTGTCAAGATTACGGATGGTCTTTCTGTTATATTTCTTGTTGGAGAATATTGGATACATTTAAGTGTTTACAAAATTAGAAAATTATGAAATTATTGAGAAGAGAAAAAAAAATGATTTTATACTCCTTTCATTTTTCGTATTAGTTATTTACTTTTTTACACGTTCTTTAAGAAATTATTAATAAAAATGATAATTTACTAATTTACTCTTTAAGATATATTTTTTTACAAATTTTGTTTATACTTTCAAAAAGAATAATGGCGGGTAATGAAAATAAATAAAATGATAGTTTAATTTTGTTAATTGATAAATAATTAATTATTTTTAGTAATTTAGATAATTAATATAGGATAGAAAAATAATACCAAGTGTTAGGAGTATGATGAATTAGGCTAAATTTTATACTTTTAAAATTATTTAAAGATAAGGAAACAAAATTTGAAATAATGGTTAAAAAAACAACAAGAAGTTGAAAAGTTAAAGTAATGGGAAAAAGTTAAAAACTAAGAGAGCGAAGGAATTTTGGTCCATTTTTCTGAAAATGGGACCCAATAATCCACTTGTCAAATTATGAAAGTAGGCTCATACAACTTTTGTATGCCACCTCATACTTATCCCTCAACCACCATAAAAATTTTCAGTTTAGGGTATTTGAGGAAAATGAAAAATGAAATTAATGGAAATGACTTGGTTTGGTATTAAAATTTAAAAAAGCCAATAACCATTAGTTAATTTGGTTTAGGAAAATGTTGAACTGTTTTATGTCGAGCCGAGGGTCTATTGGAAAAATCCTCTCTACCTCCGAGGTAGGGTAAGGTCTGCCTACACGTACCCTCCGAGACGCCACTTTGTGGGATTATACTGGGTATGTTGTTGTTGTTGGTTTAGGAAAAAGTTAGATCAAAACCGAACCAAACTGGCAATATATCCATTTTGTTGCTCTTCTATGCATTACTTATCCAATGGTTTTCAATTACACACCTATGGAAGGTTCAGAATTTATCTGATATTGACTTAATGGTGACCAAGAAGATATTAACCAAATGATATTGTCAAGTAAATTTGAAAAGATATTCTTCCAGCTTTCCCAGTGAAAAGAATAGCTTGAAAAATGTAATGGATAGAGGTGACGACTGTGGGAGGGAAGTTGTATTTTGTTTTCGACATTGAAAGATAAAATCAATGGAAGTTGTAAGAAACCGTTTACACGTTCTAGAAAAGATTTGTATCGCCTCTTCTGATGAATCATTTGAAAGAAGGATGATACTATTAAGGAGGCAGTATCAGGCACTTAATCTTTTAGTTTATGTGTCCAATCAGTCATTATATTGGTTCTAGAAACCAAAATGTTTATATGTTTCATTTGATACAACTGCAATTGCTATACCAGTGGTGCAATCTTATTGGAACGGGTCATATGCATCGACATATGGAGTCATACTATATGAACTATCCTGTTAGAATTTAGAAAAAACAAAACTGTGAACTCGTTGACACATAGTTTATGTTAAAAAATTGTTCTCTAACTTGCTTTTATATAATTTGTTCACATTCTCCATTGTGTTCAACCTTGACAAGTTCTATATGTGGGCACAATTTCTTGAATATTCTCCAGTGTGCTTCACTGAATAAGTCAATTTTGGTTCAAGTTGTTGCCTCTTAGAGTTATATTTGCAGTAAGATTTCATTCTTGATATAGTTTCAGAAAAGAATTTCATTCTTGATACTTAAAAGATGTTATGCGTTCTGTTCCCTTGCTTTCTTGTCATCTCTTCATCATCCTAACAATGCCAGTCGTGGGCACTGCACAGGTCTGTTAGGAACTCTGGCACCATGTGTGCTCTATGGAAGCAATGCGGAGAGAATTGGGTCTTCTCCTGGAAGTTTTACTAATCACTGCTTGCCTTACACTGGTCTATTCCTGATTGGACAGTCCTTTTTCGGCTGGAACTGCATGGCACCCTGGTTTTCATATCCCAGCCGTACAGCTATCCGGCAGAGGTTTAATCTTGAGGTTGGCTGTCTCCTTGCTTTTTTCTTTTTTCTTTTTATCCTATCAAGTGCTTTATCTATGTTGGTTTTATAACCTAGTCTTTTGGTTTTTGTCAATAAAGGATTTGATTTATTTGGGTCTAGCAGCTTTGATTTATGTTTTGCTGTTTTTTCAATTTTGATGCTGAGGATGTTATCTGATTTGTTAAAATCTCATCCATACATGTTAAATTTGCTCTGTATTTCTTATTCAAGCTCCCATGTCTTATCTACTGGTGCTAGACAAGTTTATGTAGATTTTTTTTCTTATTTGTTCTATTTTTTCATCAACTGCTTGCAAACTTTGGTAGTTCTATCATTTGTAAGCGTGGGTTTTCACACATTATTTAGTATTTACTTGAAGTTATTAAAGATGGGGACCTTTGTGGTTGAATTTATAGGATTTGGTGGTTAAAAAGCTTTCCCCACGCTTTATCTATGTCATTTGTGTGACCTAAAATTTCGCAGTTGTTTCAGTGCATGTTAATATTTAATATGGATGTTTCTGTCCCCTTTGTGAGGCTTGGGATATTGAACTTACCTTTCTACATTCTTCGCATGAAGATAAATGTTCAATGACAAGATACTTAATGGATGTTTCTGTCCCCTCTGTGACACATTCTTATCACATGGGGCACTGGTTACGAGCCACCATTTCATACACTCCCAGATACAATGTGTGACATCCTCGTCGATCTCCTCATTTCCTTGGATTATAGACCCTAGATCTTGAAGTTTCCTCTGTTGGGATGACTTTCGTATCAATCCTCATTTCCCCATCCGCCTCCTGTGATGCGACACTGAACTTGCACTTGTTGTACCCTGTTCTAGTCCTGTTCAGCCTGAAGTCATTAGACTCTAGGGTCTGTTTACAAATCTCCTGTCTATGGTGAACTCCGCCGCATGTCTCGTTGATCAATTCTATCTCGTCCACAAATAAATCCTCACTAACCATGTCATTCTATAATGGCTCATCTAAACCATGATTGTTCTCTCTAGTCATTTACTGCACATACATTTTGGTTAACATCATCCAGCTTTTGTTAGATCCTGCAGTTTCCACATCGTTTCATGTTTTTGGAATAATGGTTGTTAACATCATCTAGCTTTGTACGGCATCATTTCATTTTTAACAAATGGTACCTAGGAGAGCTCTTGCTATCATTTCTTATTCTACAATGGATGTTTGGAAACTCGTTCTAAGAGTTATTTCCTTTGCAGGGTAACTGTGAGGCAGTCACCAGGTCATGTGGGTGCCATGGGGGCTTTGTCGAGGATGAGGAACGCCGTGAGCATTGTGAGTCAACTTGTGACTTCTTAACTCATATCTTCTGCCACCCTTGTGCTCTTTGCCAGGAAGGTCGTGAACTTCGTCGTAGGCTTCCTCATCCTGGATTCAACGCCAAACCAGTCCGATTTATGATGCCTCCTGGGGACCAGATCATGGGTCGCTAATAGTAACAACCCCTATGCCATTGACTCCATAACATTTTTTGTTCTCTAATATTATACTTGGAATTTTTTCCTTAATCGCTGGAAAATTTACTTGTAAAACTTGACTGTGTAGGTTATAATATATAGTAATGTATACATACATATAAAAGTGATGGATTTGCAATTTGTATGAAATCAGGATTAATCATACAAGAAGTCTGTTGATGAATCTGATTTTGTATATATAGTAAGCGAGATTATTTAACATTTTCTTCTATAATTGGATTTCGATCCTAGTTTTCAATGGTCTTTATTTCAACTTCATCGACCTCAACATCACACTCTTGGATGCATCTACGAAATGAATACATAATAATAACAGGAACAATATTCTTTTACCATAATATTCTAAAGCTTGATTCCTAAGAAGAATCATACAAGAATTGATTTTTTAGTGACCGTTTGGATGGCCTTTTAAGTTAGTCAGTTTTTAACTTGTGAGAGTTGACAATTACAAGAACAATTTAAAATAAGTCAAAAGTTAAAAGTAGGGTGACCCCTATTTTTTAAAAAAAAAACTTAAAAGTCATTCTACTTTGACCACTTTCTTTTAAACAATTTCCAAATTCTTTCATGTGATCTATTCAAATCATATATTTTTGAAATTTAAAATAAGTTGCACATTTAAAATTAACTTAAATATTAAGTTATTGAAATTGAATTAAAATATAAATTAATTTTGTTTTAATTTTTCTTAGAAATAAAAACCTTAGATTAATCAACTTTTTATTATGTTAATAGTTTTAAGGGTATTTCAGACATTTTGATAAAAAAAAGTGTTTAACAACACTTATTTGCCAAACACATCAACAACTTTGTTTCAACTGCAACACTTTTATCCAAACACATAACTACTTATTTTTAAAATAACTTTCAACACTTTAAAAAGTTACTTTTTTTAAGCCAATTCAAACGGGCTCTTAATCCAGTCTAAAAATTATTAGCGTATAATGCTAATTTTCTCAGTATGGTTACAATTTAATCAAATTATCCTGTTAAATCTTTCAAAATTGTCCAACAGATTATCACCAGCTATTTGAATTATTACCGACTATTTATCAAAACACCTCGAAGCTTACTAGATCAAATGTTTGAATACAATCACAAAAATCGCGTGACAACTTAAGTTTGCTCATAAAATTACGTCCACATAACAGTTGACTCATTAATATAAATGTGTGTTTTGATAAATAGTTGATACAGTTCAAATACAAAACTAGTAAAAAATAATATCTCATATAAGTGTTTTTGACCATACATTATCCCAACTAAAAAAAAGTGTTTTCCCCCTATTTTTCTTACAAGTCGTTGATATGTCAATTTGCGCTATCTAGATAGTCCAAATTGATTTAAACATTAAGATGTAACACAATTGATTGGTCAATTATTCTAATTCCCAATCCAACCTACTCAGACTTGGATAAGTTAGACATGTTTCACTTATATGTAAGTTGGTTTTTAATAAATCATTGACATCCTTGCCCATAACTGTCCAAAAATATCATATTGCATGTGAGTCCATTCAGAGATTCATGTTCACATTTGGTGAATAATAATAATTATAATAATAATTTCTAACTTTTGTTCTTTGGGATGTGGATGGCCCTGGCTTGATCTCCTTCAATGCCTTTTGAATTGAGTATGTCGTTTAGGATTTGTCTAATGCGGTTTATATTTCTGGTGTTGTTTGCAAGCTATTACACAATTGGAGAATTTACTCAATACACACAAAATGCTCATTTGAAAAACAGAAATTGCAGCGGCTACGAAATATCGTAGAATTTCCAAAAAATAATATCTAACTTTTATTTAACCAATCAAGATTCTCACTGAAACCTGTGTGCATGTGGGGATTTTATCATCTTATTTGGTCGGCATTTAATCAGTGAAGAGGAATTTTTGCAGTAATAATGAGTACAAAAATTAATTTGGGTTACTATGAATATTGACAAACTATACTCTGACATTAATTAATTTAATTTAATTTTTGTTGCTCCAAGATTTGTCATTGAACACGAATTAGTATTTTAATTTTCTGTTTTTGTCTGACCAAAGTATGTCTCGACAATACAAAATTGAAGAGTTATATATATAAACAATACAACAAAAAAAAATTGTATACTATCACGTCATCTAAAATATATCTATAAATTACATATGAGTTTCTTCGTAATCATAAAAATAAAATTAGTTACCTTATACAATAGGTAAGAATGCATTATTATATACGTCCAGAGCCGAATTCAGGTAGGATTGAAATGTTCGAATCTCCTTTGGTGAAAAATTATATTATTATTATTATAATTAAATTATTATTAGTGTATATCTATTAGAAGTTGAATCTATTTAATTTCCCCCCTCATTAATGAGGAAGAACTCCGATCCTTTCTTCTCCTTATAATGAATTGTGTATTATTAAACTCGTAAAGAGAGTAAAAGAGAATGACCTCGTACACATGAGAAATGACCAAAAGACAGTGACTTGTCACGACACAATATTATTTCAAATAAGTTTTTACTATGTTGGATGTCAATATTGTACTATTTGCCTAACAATTCCACCATAGGGTGGGCAATGAAAGCATTGGAAGAAAAAAAAAATAGAATATATAGATGATCTCCCACTCTATATCTATTTGGAAAAAAAAAATACAAAACAAAAGAGGACACATCATAGTAATGAATGAGAAATATCCCAGAAAAAGGATGGCTGGGAAATTGTCCAATATAATTGAGTAATTATTTAATGACAGTTGGAAGAAGAAAAAAACCAAACTAAATTTATCCCCGAATACGGAGTTACTTTATTAGAGAGCACTTTATCGGTGCAAAACCCAAAAAAAATAAAACTAATGTCAAGTCATACTATGATGATGTGAAAGGGCCTTCAATATTTTAGCTTCTACAAGACTCATTCTATAACCAACACTTGATTAAAAACTCAAGGAAAGAAAAAAGAAAAATAAAACAAAAAAGTTGTCCTTTGCTCAATGTCACAAAGGCGATTTGGTTCGCGAACAAAGTTATTTCGAATTTAAATTTCTAAATTTATCTCTCCTGTCTTCCACGTGGAATAAAATACATGGTATTCTATCTACATATTTTAGTTAAGTGGAACTACAAACTAATAACCAAACACTATACTTAGTGTACGTGCTGAATTATTTACCTAACAATTAATATGTTATCAAACATGATACTAACTATGTTGATTTTAATACCCGAATCGGTCACTTACTAACCAACAGCCAAGGTATATCAAGTGGCATGTTTTTAAGCTGTGTGATAAAGAGATGATATTCCGGGATAAATTGTTGAATTATTTTAATAAAGAAATAAACATTTCTAGTAGTGGTAGCTATTAATAGGGAAATTTTATCCATTAAAGGACTTTAAAAGAAATGGAAAGAGAAAAATTCTTTTCTTTAGCAGCCAATAATACTAAAGAAGTACCAACATCGACTCTACCAATAAATATGCCTTTCTTTTGGTGGTTGTCACACTAAACAACACTTATTCACACTTTACCAAACCTCTACTCAAACTCTCATGTAGCCTTTTGACTAAAAGATAACTTCAAAAAGAAACTAGTCACCTCATTACAAAGACAATCCACCAAACCAAAATCAAGAAAAGGACTTCATATATTTATTTATTTTCCCCACTAAATATCTCTAATCTTGCACTCAATGGACTATAGCATATGAAAGCAAAAGGAGAAAATTACATTACTAAATCTTAAAGCTTATTTGGTACATATATATTATGAATAAAATTAATGAATTTATGAACAAAACAAAAAAGGTGCTACTTTTTCCTTGTCCACGCCCAATCAGAGTAGTCATTGTGTCTGTTCCGCCTTGATAGTGGCCCCATATGTGGGATTGTTGGGCTCTTATGGGTGCATTAACTCGAAAAGTCAAGTCTTTTCTAGTCTTGCATTTAGACCAACTCCATGCCATTGCCATTGCCATTGCCATTGCGACCACCGGTGAAGCTACTTTCGGATGATGAAGGGGAAAGTGTGATCAAACCATTCAAGTCAGAAACACTATCTTGCAAACTCATTAGAAGATGTGATGTGCTGAAACTCATAGAAGGTCTAGTTCTTGGGACAATTGGGATTTCAGATTCACCTTCCAGCATTTGAACTACACCTCTCATTGTTGGTCTAGCCGTAGGGTCGGGATGTGAACAAGCTAGCCCAATCATTAGAACCCTTCTCATTTCTTGTTCATCAAACTCACCACAAAGTCTTGAATCAGCTGCATTTAGTAAATTCCCTTCTCTATGTACCCCCCACACCCATTCAACCAAGTTGCTATTCACTCTAACTTTCTCAACTTTAGTTGTTTCCCTCTCAATTGGCCTCCTTCCACTAGCCACTTCAAGAACCACTGCTCCATAGCTGAAAACATCAGTTTTTTCGGTTGCTCTACCGGTTAACAAGTACTCTGGAGCCAAGTAGCCCATTGTCCCGGCTGCTACCGTTGCATCGGGGGACTTATCATGCTCAACTTGCCTTGCTAACCCAAAATCACCTAATCTTGCATTGAACCCTTCATCCAACATGATGTTACTACTCTTAATGTCCCTATGAATCACCTGGTTTTCGCATTCTTGATGCAAATATGCCAAGGCAGAAGCAACACCTATCAAGATTTTTCGCCTATGTGACCATGAAAGAACCATTCTTGATTCAAATAGTACCTTATCAAGACTCCCATTAGGCATAAGATCATAAACCAACAAAATTTCACCTTTCTCATGGCACCATCCTTGAAGCCTAACAAGATTTCTATGCCTAAGGGTTCCAATTATAGATAATTCAGATAAGAACTCTGCTTTCCCTTGTCCATTATGACTACATCTCTTCACTGCCACAATGCCACCGGTATCCGATAAAATGCCCTTGTAAACAGTCCCAAATGCACCACGGCCTATAATTCTGGTCGGAATGAAACCTTTTGTGGCCAATTTAAGCTCTTTATAGCTGAACTCCTTAGGCATTTTGATGATATCAGATGCCACAATCTCAGAATTTTTCACTCTCTTGAATCTTTTGGAGTATAACCAAATAAGTACCAATGTAGCAAATGCAAGAAAAAATGCACCAGCAGTCACCACACCAACAACAGCTCCAGGACCTTGTCTACAAAAATTGCTATGACATTTCCTACTACTCTTTTCTTGGAATACACCTGTGCTACTATTAGACTCTGATGGAGCCATAGAAGGTGGTGGCAACACGACAGAATCCGCCGTTGGGTTCATCAAACTAGCCGTTGGCGGTGGTGGCTCAGCCACCACCTCCCCCGAGTTAGGAGTTGCATCAAATGATGAACTGAAACTCCACCACACAATATTATGAATCTCAGTACTCCCTTGAGTTGAACCAGAAAACCCCACAAACATGAAATCATTTACATACTCAGCAAGATTGATGTTAACTGATAAAAATGATTCTTTTGGCTTGAGATTAGTATATGACACAAATATATCCATCTCTCCATTAGAACCAGAATATTCAATCCAACAGTTAACCAAATCACCACTCTTGAGATCAATATCAATGGAATCCAAATTACCAATTTCAGTTGAAATCATTGAATTTAGATCCAAACCAACATGATTTCCATTTATATCTTTGAATTCAACATCCATAAGGGTGTCAAATTCCACAGCAATTGTACCAATTTGTGTCCCTTTAGCATCCAAGATTCCCATATACCCACCAGCATCACCTACTAACTCATCATCCGGCGTAAGCACAAAAGCAAGACCGCCACCAATCGACGATGGATTCAAATTAGTAACTGAAAATGTAAAGAATGTCGAGAAACTCGCCGGAAAATCAAACCCCGGTTGCCGGAATCTTACTGGTTTTGAATACAGAACTTTTCCGGCACCGGAATTTGGTACAGCGAGATCACCTGTCAACCTTACAATGTTGTTACTCAAGTGTGCATCACCAAGAAGCTTTAAACTACTCAGTGTTAAATTTTCAAAATCGAAATCAGTTTTACCAAATGTTGAACTACTACTACAGAAACAGAACAATAAGATGAACCATACAAGAAAGTCCCTGAAATTTTTTTCAAGATTTGATGTCATTGCTAGATTCTAGCAAAACCCATCAGAGAATGAAGATCAAATTGTACAAAAGATAAGATTTTTCACACCAAATCACAAGAATTTGATGAAGATACAAAAAGGGTAGGCTTATTTTGGGCTTAGAAACAGTGAAAATGCAAAAAAAAAAGTAGAAAACTGACACAGTAAGTGAGGATTAAGGAGAGAACAACACTACAACATGATGACTTTTACAGAAGGAAATTTCTTCAAGGATTGACTTCAGTGCTAGATTTTAGCAAAACCCCATCACACAATGAAGATCAACTAGCACAAAGATTTGATTTTTAGCTATTTTTTGAGCTTAGAAACAGTGAAAATGCAAGAAAGTAGACAGGAGAGAACACCACTACAACAAGATGACTTTTACAG
Organism: Solanum etuberosum; assembly: GCA_029582245.1. Lineage (NCBI taxonomy): Eukaryota > Viridiplantae > Streptophyta > Magnoliopsida > Solanales > Solanaceae > Solanum > Solanum etuberosum. The sequence continues at coordinate 45,921 of JAJONR010006151.1, read as the reverse complement.
GAATGTTGCTGGAAAGTTCTTCAAGATTTGACTTCATTGCTAGATTTTAGCAAAACCCTATTACACAATGAAGATCAAATAGAACAAAGATTTGATTTTTAGCTATTTTTTGAGCTTAGAAAATAGTGAAAAAAATTGAAGAAAACTGGAAACAGGGGGAGAAGAGTGAGGGGTGTGAATGAAGCAGAGAATCCAAAGGAAACACGTAATATTGGGTACAACGGTAGAAAACTTTCTATCATAATAAAGTAAAGATACCTTTTGCTATTCTCTTTTAACTAGAAGAGGTCCCCAATCATGTTTTGTTTTGTAGTGAAGTGTGATTAAGAGGATAATATATAATGATTGTAGGGAAGGAGAAGACTTAACAGGGAATGGCAGTTGGTAACCAGCTATGATAAAAAACATTGGGCATTTAATGTGGTTTTCATCACCAACACACATACATAAACTTCTCTACCTTTAGCAATGATTTCGAGTTCGAGCTCTGATATGATGTATTTATTTAATAATAAATTTTATACGATACAAATTTAAAGTAATTGAGAGCATAGGCAGAGACATATTTAATATATTTGCTTTATAAAATCGTGTTAGAGTTAAAATTTTCAGTAAGAAAGATTTGAAATATAAAGAAGAGATCAAATTAAAGAGGGTTCAATATTTATTCTCAACCCTTACTAGCTCCGCTCATGTTTATGGGTTCAATCTTAGAGATTTTTAGTATTGAACACTATTTTTTTTTTCTATTTTTAAAGTTATGAGTTCATATATATTGTTTATTGCAACTTTTCTTGATTTCTTGCCTATAAAATTATACTCCACGTAAAAAGATGAACGTGTTATTTTTGAATTGTATCTGTCCAGAATTGAGGGCGATTTATAAGAATTCATCTTGAACTTTTGGCCTTTAGTGCTCAGTCGACACAAAATTAAGTTCAATAAGTTTTGACTTTTGATCTTGAAAATACGAGACCAATAGGAATGAAAAATTCAATAGTATCCATTTGTAAGCTCATTCGGTGTAATTTCCTGAGTTATCATGCCTCATAATGAATAATCAATTTTTATTTTATTTTAATCATAATCATATGATTTATAATTACATAAAGGTATATAATTTTTTTTCTAAATTTTATATTCAATCAAATAACGTCTAAAAAAATTGAGATAAAAGAAATCTTTGGTAAAATGAAAAAGGTAGAATCAAGAGATAAATAATGAAAGAACATGTGTTCAAAACGGATCTCTCCCTAAAAGGTGGGCTAAGATATACAATGGATAATGTTACCAACTTTTAGCGATAAGTTCAAAATTTTAACTATATCATATAAATTAATTTATTGAAAAGTTTATTGAGATGTGAGAAAGTTCTTTAGGAAGATGCTTGTAGTGAAAATTGGAACAAGAAAAGCAAGCAAAAAAGGAAAAAAAAAATGCACCACATGACTGAATCTTGTAGAAGATAGTTTTATACTTGTGACTGCATTTATTAATCTATTTCATGACTTAAAAAAGAAAAAAAATATTCACATTGTTTATAGACTTTATACTTACCTTATGTATTTATAATTATAGGGTCATTAGTATTTTTTTTAATATGTCGATTATTGATAAAAATATGATTTTAAATATTATTATAATATCTGACTGAACGCATTTAAACTTTAAACATCAAAAGAAAAATACTTCGAACTCAAATCAACAATAATGATTTTGTTATCTCTATTTCTTTGACTATATCTACGTGGAATTATAAAAAATTTATTGCAAGTATCTTCCTAGAGAGCATGCTAGATAATATTCTTTTCTTCCACCAGTTAAAGTGCTTTGAATTCTTCTTGTTACTTAGTTGCTATTAATTTTATAGTTTAACTATTTTTATTTAATTATTTACTATTTGAAACTTACTTATCTGATTAATTCAGATTCACATTTATATAATATGTCAAGTGAGGAAGTGCTGCCTATAGTTTTTATTATTCTCAAAATTTAAATTCGAGACCACTGATTAAAGATGGAGAAATCTCATTCATCTCATCGCATTTGTAATGAAAGTATAGCTTAATTCATTACACATTAACAAATCCAAATTGAGTTTATATGTCTGTTATTCTAATAACGTCCGTACTAAAGATTTACGTCTATTCTATTCTATTCTATTAATTAATTAATTAAATAAATAAATAAAAATAATTAAGAAACAAGACTAAAAGAGAAATAACAACCACTTCAATAATTAATTAATTAAAAGAACAACAACCTTGACAAGACAACACAAATAATAATTTAGATAAATAATGGGAAAAAAGTTACGTAATGTTTTGGTTGGTATGATATATAGTTGATGATATAATATTTGTTCATACTAACAACGTATACAATCAACCAAACCAACATGAGTTGTGATACTTACGATTCCTCCACCCTATAACAAAAACTTTCGGATTAAGCCTATGAAAAATGAAATAAATTCTATTGATAGTACCGCTTTAAAATTGAACATTATAATGTGTGAATTCGAATTTAACTGAATCCCAGTATAAATACCAAATATCTAGCGAAAACCAAAAAAAAAAAAAAACTACAATCTACTAAGATTGGTGCTTGCTAACAATACTATGTTAATTAGTTTGTTTTCTTACTTACTCTACACATGCTCCTTTTTATTGTTTTTATATTTTTAATAACCATTGTTAGATCATGATTTTCCCAAATTAATGGAATTATAAACAGGAGAAAAGAGTTGGATATTAGTTAGTATGTCTAAGATCCCTTATCATGTGCAATTTCATATTAATTAATTGTTTAATTACATAATTGATAATACACATGCAGTCATTTTACACTCCATATTATATTTGATATAAATAAATATGATAATTAATGTCATTGACAAAATTTAAAGAGTTTTAATTAGCATGATTGAGTCTGTCATAATTAGAGTCAGATCTCTGATATTGATTTAATCTCTTCATGGTTTGATGATCATAATGATGTATATTATGACTCTCATATATTTGTTTACGTACTTTAAAAAATATTAATTATGAGGAGTTTTTTAAAAATTATTTTACCTTTATTTGTATCTAAAATATAATATTTCTTCATTAAGTATATACTTATAGAAGAAAAATAATAACTGCTTTTATCTTGAACTTCTAAAGTGATTAAGTGACATATAATTTGAGATATCTATTTTTAAAAATCATGACAAAAATCGTTACTATTAAGTATTTTTGACAATTTTACGTAAAGAATTTCTTAAGCATTAATGGAACTAATTAATTCAGATTCTTATATATATATTCTTAGCTTTTCTCGTATGATATCATTAATTTTACAAGCTTATCATTTACTAGCTAATGGTACGATGAATTGTTGGAATATTAATTAGGTGGAATCTATATAATATCATGTTGTGTAAAAATAATAGAAGAGGGAGATAAACATGATTTGAAACACACTTATATCACAAAAAAGTTTTATTTTTAAAATCGTTACAGTCATAATTTTTTGTTAACGGGATTCATAATACAAAGAAGCTCTAAATTAAACGCAATAAGAAGTCAATGAGTCGTATGTATAGTACAATTTTTTCGAAATTAAATACTCCTTGGATAAGTATATAGTTCCACTAATATAACAACATAATTACAAGAGAGACTTTTATAGGTTAGATTTGACAAGAAACACTTCTAATTAAACTCACATTTAATAAATGATTTTACACGCACTATGAACTTAGCCGTAATTACATAAAATCATACCTAAATAAGTTAAGAAACCACATACCTAAAATAATTAAATTAAGGAGATAAATGAATCTAGACACTTAACATTAAAAGTACTCTGCTATTTCCCACGTGAACTCATCATCACTTGCTATTCCTCTCACGACTCTTGTTTTTCACTCGGTATTCGATATTCATTTTGAGTTTCAAAAAAAATTGAATTTATATTGAAAATCTCACATTAAGAATATAATGTCGTTCTCCAACAAATACGACTTCATGGTTTAACTTATGAGTACTAATGGTGTCAATTGGACCAAATATGAGAACTAATTTTATGCTGAGAAGGGGACCATAAGTTAAAAATGGGTTGACAAATTAAAAGTGGAGGCCCAATTAATATTGTTACATTCTTTTTGTTTGTCTTATGGTGAATAATATATATATGTACCAACAAAATATGAAACTAACTGGAAAAGGGAAGGAAAGACAATATTTTTAACATTACTTTCACAATAAGAGAAAAGATAAAAGTTGATTCTTTTCCAACAAAATGTCTAAAGTAAAGAAACTTTGTCCATTAACATATATTTCACACCCTTCACTTATTTTGTCCACATGGTGTTATTAGTTAGTGGTTGGAAAAAGAAATAATGGTGGGGAGAGAATATGCATGTTGCTCCTTATTGGTAGAATAATTAAGATTCGTAAAATAATTAGCTCATAAAAATATGATCAGTTGAATTCGTCCAAATTTTGATGAGTTAATGATCTACTCATGTGTTAAATATGAAACTCATTTTAACTTGTCTAATTCAACCTAAATTTTGGTTAAATATATAATCAAAGTAGATTCATGAACATTATTAGAAATTGGGAATTCTTTTTAATGTGATATTATTATTATAACAAAGGAAAAAAAAAGGGTAAGTAAACAACTTATAAGAAAACAAACAAAGAAATTACATCAAAATTATGTAAGAATTGGATATATTCGACTATGATCCATTATTTTGCCATCTTTATTCAACTTGTTTCAGACTAGGTAATTTTTACATGGGTTAATGTTCGCCTATCTATTAACTCATTCATTTTGACCCCTCTTAATTCAGTACAATCCCAGCTCCATTTGACATCTTTTAAGTATAATCGTAGATTTTTTAACATATTGATATATTATACATCACGAAAAACAGAGTAAATTAGGAATTATGTGCACATACATGACAAGGTAGGCACATTTTTGGTACACTTGATTAATATTACTGGTGTTGTTGACATACCAACAAGATAAATAAGAAGTATATTTAATTAACTAAAACACTAATTAATCACTTGTTGACATGACGACAGACTTTTCTAATCTCCCCTTGATCACCACTAAGTGGATTATTTTCTGACAAAATAATCAAAGATTTAGCAAATTGATCATTAAAATAAGAATTATTAGTAGCAAATTTCTCCACAAATGGATAAGTTGTTGGATCAGACACTAATTGTTGGTCCACAATTAATAGCCCTTTGTTGCTCATAATGTTTTTGTAGTACAAATTGTCCCACACCATTGGATTTACATGGTCATTTCTAGCATATTCAACTGCTTTCGGGTCGGGTTGTGGTGATGGACATCGGGTTTTGAGGTAGTTTGAGAAGTCCGGGTCAAGGGTCGGGTCAACTGTCGGGTAGAGTCTATGTACTATGTTTACACAATGAACTCGTCCGACCGTGTGCGCCCCTGCATCATCAATCGATCACCATTATATTTCGAAAAGTCAAATGAGTTTTTCATTTAAAAAAAATAAAATTGAATTAATAACTTTATTGACTTATACTAGTCGTCCGATTCCTCTGTCATCTCACTTTATGTGACACTTTTCGTTTTTCAAAATTTAGATTACGTAAAATTGTAGTGTATTGACGTGAGAAATGCTTTGTATAGTTTTTGAATATTTTAGTTTTAGAACATTAAGTTGATATATATAATCCGATTGCTTCAAAGATTAATCAGATTGACTCTCGAAAAACAAAAGATGTCACATAAATTGAGACGGAAAAAATAATATAAGGGAGGGTGGTTTACCAAGTAGAGCAACAGTTCCTTGAGTATCAACACCAACAGAATTGAAACGAGAAAGAACTAAAGACATTGAATCATTGTGATTTGGAATGAAACTCTCAACTTCTGCTAAGTAACTATCTTTGCTGTCCCATCTGCCTGTTTTCATTTCAATCTGTGGCCCTCCTAACTATGTCAAACACGCAGAATAAAATTAGCTCGTAAAAATATGATTCGGTAAATACTTTTAAATTTGGATGAGTTAATAACCTAGTTTGACAAGTCAAAATTCAACTCATTTACAAGTTAGGGTCAATAAGTCTAATTTTTTTTTAAAAAAAACTTTGGGGTTTGAGATGTTATGCTTAAATAAAGAAGAAGAAAAAAATTAATTTTGGTAAAAAGAAATAGACAAATTAGGCTGCTGGCCCAACTAATTTTTGGACATGATTGGGCAAAATTACTCTTGGTGGTTTACAAAAATGACCTAGGAGTTGGTGGTGTTAAACTTTTTATGTCTCATGAGCAAAACTTCACGCTCGACAGAGTTTGACTTTGAACTTTGAAGGTATGCTTAATTGCTCATGTGGCAAGTGGGAGTCGAAATTTTAAAATCATCAATTTTCAAGATCGTTCGATGTAATTTCCTGAATGACTCATTTATTGATTCAATTTATTTTAATCTGATCAAATTCAATTTGTCACTCCTAATATGTATACCATAAAAATAAAAATAAAGTTTATGAGAGGAGGCTAAATACATTTAACTTACCATAACAATACCATCCCTAGCAGAAAGAGCAACAATATCAGCACAAGAAACAGTATTGGGACATTCATTCTCAAGAGCCTCTTTGATAGTCTCAATATACTTGAAATTTCTCATCCCAAAGTTTCTTTGAGATGTCTTCTCTGATGTTTGTTCCTTTGTTTTGTCTAACAGTATTGATGCATCACATGACTTCAACAACAATATTCATCATTTAATATAATCGGAAAAAAATGTCACATTTTTATATTTGATAAACTGGAGCCATTTGGTTATTGGGATCGGGATACGAATCTAGATATAAAGTTTGAATTATATTACGTATATTTTTCATGTGTTTGATTATTGGTATTATAATATTGAAATAAATTTTATACCAAAATTTTGGTATGTCTATTTATTTTATATTCGATGTGAGATCACAATCGTAAAATAACCTTATTCCGGATCAAATTATTCACCCCTTAATAACATGAGCTTAGCCATAAAAATGACATGACATGACATGACATGTATAAAGACCACAAGTTATAAATTACCTTTAAAATTTTACGTCCAGTCAAATATAGTCGTATAAAATATATATTACCTTAACCATGCAATCATGAAATAGATTTCTGATCCAAGAAACTGCAGTATTCCCATGCTTGTGGTACAACTTGTTGACTTGTTCTTTTATGATTTCTTCAGCTCTTGGACAACTCTCTGAGTAGTAATTTAACTTTAGATCACTTTTTGCTGTCATAAAATCAACAATTAGCACATATATATTGTTCATAACTACCACTAGAAAAAAGAAAACAAAATACTCACACAAAAAGGTCGTTTTACTTCTAAGTAAAAAAAATATTGAAGTTATATAAATGAAAATGAAGCTTTTGAAAAAGCTCGGAATATTTACATAATATAATGCCACTTTAATAAGTAAATCTATTTAATACTAGCATTAATTGATAATATGAAATAAATGGTAAGTAACCTATTATAGTAAGTCACTCTTTTTTTCTGTGTCCTAATTTATGTGAAGGGATTCACAATACGGGGTCAAAACACTAAAGTTTGACCATAACTAATGTTGTAAAATATTTTTTACAAAGTTTGAAAGATTATAGTAAAAGTAAATTATCTGACTCCAAATCTCAATAACACCTTCACATAAATTAAAATAAAGTGCATATATATGATAACTTCATTATACTATGGATGAATATAACTTAAGCCAAAGAACAAATAGATAAATATAAGGGGAGAAGTACCATAATGAATGTGGAGGAGTAACACTAAAAATAGAGTGATGAATGTTGATGAGGGACCAAAATGTTGGGTTTTTGTGGCCATATCTCTAGTCTTGTAATTTTCCTCTTAATATCAAATGCCCAAATTGCCAAATCCTTATATAGTAAAATTAAAGTTTATGTTAGTGTAATGTAAGTGGAAGAAGGATAAAAATGCAAGCATAGTTCCACTAGGCCACTATATTTGACCTTTATTTTTGGCTACAAATATTCACCCACGCATGGATTTCTCCCACTGAAGGCAACTACTCTCAGTTATATATCCTGACCTAAATATTACACATTTAGTGAATTGTGAACTTTTATCATAGTTTAAAATAAATAAATTGTTTAAAGTTTAAAATTTTTGTCATGTTTAAAAATAATCAAAAGAGGATAGTTAAAAATATATTTTATTTATATTTTAAAATATTTTTCTTAAGGAGTGTACCGTAACCCAGCATGAGTATTATTTTTCGAGCTATAAGAGACAACAAGAACATTGATTATATATGGAATAATAATATGTTTGACATTTTTCTATGGCTTTGCCACCCCTTTTGTTGGTGATACAAACAATAACCACAATTTAGTGGGAAATTTCATTGTGGGTGGGTGGGGGGGGGGGCAATGTTAAATATTGAAAATCATGGAAGTTTTTTGTAATTTGATGCGAGTCGGGATTTTTACCAAGGGAATTCAAAATTTATAAACAAGCGAACTAGCTGAAAGATGTTCGACATCTACTATATACACATAAAAATATTTTAACCATATATAAATAATATAATTTTCCACCGAAGGGAATTCTACAAGGTGGGTCCGCCTCTGTTGACGCATACCTATGACACTATCTTTAAGGATATTTCACCTAATTTAGGTATATTTCTCAATATTCAATAAGCTTGTCTAGTATAAACTAAGAACCAGAATCTAACAAAAAATTAGATTAATAGAAAACGAGAAGAAAAAAAATCAAAAGAGGAAGAAATTTCACTCCATTCTTATATAATCTCTATTTTTCACTTCCTCCTTCCTAGTAGAAATCACGAAAATTTTCTACCAACATTTTAAAACAAGAGTTAAGAATAGTAAATAAATTACCATAAAGACAATTGATTCCACCAAATTAATTTTTTGAATATTGGCATCAGTTATGTTTGATCAAAAAAAGTAATGGTAGTTAATGTTGTCTTTTAAGGATAATAAAAATGTCATTAATTCTTTTGGGTACAATTAATTAGAGAAGTTTCTAATTCTTTTTTAGATAGTAATATTTTTCTAACAAATATCAACAAATTATGTGAACCATAATAATAAGCTATGGTTTATATGACTTTTAGTACCAAGCATGCACTTACCCCACTATTACTTTTTTAGATGGTTTAATCCTCAAGTTAGCAGCATTATGACTGCTAATTAGTGGAGTTAATCAATTAAATCATCAACAAAGCATGTTGCGCTGAAAAACTTTTTATATATCCACCTTGGGATAATTAATCATGTAATGTCTACTTAATATTTTTGTTGATTACATGCATATATTTTAGAAAACTTTTAGGATTAGGAAGATAAATGATGTATCATTCTTCTACTCTTGTCAAGTCACTTTTTTTTTTTTAATAGCAAGGGAAGGCTTGATAAATAAAATAGGTAAATGAATTGTTGTTATAATAAAGTTACATTTAAAACTATGCTACAATGGTATAAATCAAATGGCAATCTCTCTTGTGTTACTTAACAACTATTCAATTTTAACATCTATCACTAATATTTGACAAACATCTTTATCTCAAATCTAAGTGTTTCTGCCGAGAGTATTTTGTAGGGTGTGCAAAAATCGAACCGAAAAAATGTTATTGGGTTATTGTTATTGGGTTTTTAATGGGTTTATAAAAGAAAGTTATTGGGTTGTTGGTTCGGTTTCGGTTTTTACTATTGAGTTATTGGGTAAACCAATAACCCAATAAGATGGTAATAATTTACCGCTTTACCCTTTCTAAATATTAAATATTAATAATTTAATATATAACTAGACACTATAACTATATCAAATTATTAGTAATTTACCCACTTCACACTAGGCGCTTTACTAGTCTTTATTGTTTACTCAAAACCTAAAGACTAAAGTAAGGGTTCGCTATTGTAGCTATTTGATTTTAGTTTTAGTCTTGTTGGACTATTTGATTTTAGTTTGTAATTGTAGGTTGTAGCTTTTGCAAGTTTGTAAAAGGTCTGTAATTTTGATTAACATAAGAAATTTCATACTATGTTTTGGCGGTGACGTGTAAATTGTAATTATAGCCTTCGTACTATATTTTTTCTTATTGATGCAATTTTTCATTATCTTTCTTGTTTCACTATATCAAAGCATTTAGAGAAGTGAGAAGTATTTTCTTATTAGGTAAACCGAAAATCGAACCGATAACGACCAAAAACCGATAAATCGAAAATCCATAAAAATATCTTATTGGTTTATTATTGAGTTAGCATATTTAAAAACCAAAAAATCGATAAACTGAACCGATAATACACAAAATCGAACCGAACCAACCGATGTACACCCTTAACTTTGATTTAAATACATCTCTTGACTCATATGCTTTCTAATATTTCAAGTTGTAAATTTAAATATTATATGCAACAAGTATTGTTTCTTGAATTGATATAAATGTATCTTTAATCCTTCTGGGTGGATCGGAGGTACGGATAACTAGATATACTTAGGTAACTATATATCTCTTATTGTTTAAATCTTTTTGGCTTTTTTCTAATATTTATGAGATTTAATTTGTAGCAACGGTAGAAGGCTATATTTTGTCTAATAGGAAAATATACAAAAAATGTCAACTTTGTTTCCTCATAAGCAATATATATTGATATATTGATTTCTTCAAAATAAAAATAAAAAGTATGAATATTTCAACGTATTTATTTATATTTGTAGGATTACTAGGATCATTTCAAACTAATAAAATGCTAATCATATGTTGGAATATATTATCTTAGATTTTATTATAAAAATCTTAAAACTATAAATTTGAAGATGTATAATTTTATTTAAGGTCCTAAAATATTAGACAAATAATTTGACAAAGGTTTACTGTCATTCTTTTCGTGGGAGTGGAAAATGAAGGGGAAAGGTATACTGTTTGGATTTGTTTGCTCATTCTTTACGGTAAAATATTTTATTTAGATATTGCTATTTATTTGTGTCTAGTCGTCTATCTAATTCGGAATAAATTTAGTATATGATATCTGAAATTCATAAGTTTTGACAAAATTCAACTTTAAATAGTTGAAGTTCAGGCAAAATAACTTTATTTTAGTCCGATAAAATTTTAGACATTTTGTTTGCAATTAAATTTTGTAAAGACTAACTTCATTTACCTGTCTGAGGAATTGGATTGATTTGAAACGAAGAAACATATAAATTTTATAAACTTAAATAGTGACATTAAAATTGAGTATCTTTGCACTTCGGTCATCTTTACCATATAGGCCTAAAATATATCACCTAATTGATACCCCATATCAATAAACTTTAAATTATAAGCGTGGCTATAGTTTAAATATCGTATCAAAAAGTAGCTACTTGGTGCTATTTATACAATACAATCTTCACTTAATATGGCTAAGTGTGCAATACCTTTTTTTCGATTTGGTTATTTTCGACTAATTAATCTGAATTCGCGCTGAATAAGCCAACTAAAAAGCTCTATTCAAATTCAAAACCTTCGATTAAAAACAGAGAAATTCCAATCATCTCTTATATTTGGTCAGTGATGCAATATGTTTTTGCAAAGGATCAAATTAGCTAGTTTAAAGTTTAAATAATATAAGCTCTAGAAAATAACTTTCTAAGATAATAACCGCCGAGTGATTCTCTGAGAAATAGATACTCTATACAAAAAATCAAGATTCTTGCATAACCACAGTGGCAACTGTTTTAGCCCAATATCTCAAATGTTTCTTCATATCAGAAGCTGCAGAAATTCTTGGAATCCCCATATTCAACAATGGTGAATTAGGCCTTTTAATAAGCCATGCCTCTGACAAATAAGGTCGCGCAATTTCCCTTTTATCGTCTTCTTCTCCTTCTGTTACAATTGCTTTTGAATTTTCACAAATTTTTTCTTCGTCTTCTGATTTCACTATTTCAAGTCTCTGTAATCCAGGAATTACATTTATCATTCTCTTGCTTATATGTTCTTTGCGGAATATGAATCCTAAATCCATGAAACCTCGTAATTCTTCAAGCTCGAGATCTCCAAAACTCTTGTAATTACTCATAGTTTTCTCCAATACTCTGTTTCTTGAATATCTTTTAGATGATGATGAATGAGACATGTTTCTTGTTGCTCTTTCTTTCTCATTGTCTTCTTCTTTTTCACAAACATCCTTGAATGACAAACAATACAACCTTAATTCAAACGACAATTTAAGTTATGTACACTGACATCGCGTAAAATTGAGATATTATAACTCCTTATATCAAGTCTGATATGGTAATTTTGCGAATAGAGAGAACAACACCAAACACCAACTCCCAATCTCGACGAGAAAAAGAAGGAAAAACAAGTACATCTTTAATGGACTCTATTTTTTTAAATAAACAACAATAACTACTTTCTTGGAACGAATTCATAGGCACTTTCTATTAGTTAGACTTTATATAAGCAAATAGTTGAAGAGATGTGCAATAGGAAGCGGAAAAATGAATTGATTGACTATTAAGTGCAAGCTCGACAATGAGATTAATTTGTTACCTGTAGAAGAGTGATTTCTGATTCAACTGATGTCAGAGAGTCTTGAATAGGCAGGGGATTTTCAAGATTTTTAGGAAATGAAATTGATGGGGTTTTTGAAAAGAGAATAATTTGATGAAACCATAATTGATCCATTATACCTAACAAAACTATACTATATTTTTCTGCCATGGTTATTAGGACAAGAATGAATGAAGTTGGAGGAATTAATGTGAATTTGAAGGGGGCAGAGAAGGTATCTTTTATTGGAATAAACTTAGAAGACTTTATTATTAATACTTTATTTATCTCAATTTTGTGTCAAATCAAAGAGTGTTACGAATGAAAATGATATGGTTATATTGAAAGGAAAAGACAAGTCTCAATATGATCCAAAACTGTGTGGGGTTCATTTGACAGTGGCAGATGTGGTCATGAGTAATGCTTATACTTTTTCCACATGTTTCACAGTGACAAATGACAAGTTACTCCATATATACTTGTGCATATATTGGTCATAGTGGTCTCCTTAAATGAATTTTGGCAATTCTTCCTTCTTGAACTAACTTTTAGGATTGATTGAGTTAGGCACATGTGTCATATCTTTATATGGTATCAAAGTCAGGCTCATCCCAATTTATTGTTCACCGATGTTGGACCTTATAAGTGTTCACGCACCGGTTAAGGTCTGGGCATACAGTGGAGTGTTAAGAAGTCCCACATCAATAGAGGGATGAGAATTTAATCTCTTTATATGAATTTATGAGCTAACTTTTGAGGTTAAGTTAAACCAGTACTCAGCGCGTTAATTGGTTAGTACTCTTGTTAGAATTTATGGCTCCGTGCGCTAATTCACGAGCTTTGAAATTTGGCGGTCTGACTATAACATGATAGAATATAATTAATTTCTAACGTTTTTATTCAAACACGTAATTACATATTCATAGATTGAGATTCCACACTTTAAAACTACTAGTGCCTTTTAGCATCTAATGCTTAAAAGCTACACTTAAAACTCAAGAGTTATCTATAATTAGAATTTGAACTCGAAACCTTTAAATAACCGTGAGAATTTCAATCATGTCACCACACTCATGGTTGGTGTAAAGGCATTAATCTTTTATCATACATGGAATTTTTTGTTGACATGCATCAAGCACTAAATTAAAATTTTAGATTAAAAAAATGCTTCATTTTCTATGGTTCATCAACATTTACAACACATTAGTTGCATGGAGAAACAAACATGCCCAAAAAAAAAACAATTGACTGCCAGAAAAACAAATTTAAACAAATAAACATACCACAACTAGTTCAAATGGTCCCTCCTTGATTAATTTCATGCAGACAACCATAAAAATTAGAAAAGACAACTTTGGAGCAAATGCAGACAATTGGAATAAAGAACTTTACCATGAACAATAATGATTATAAACCACATAAGAGAGGCTGCCAACTGGAAAGGAATAAAACAGAAGAGAAAATGGAAAGAAGTCGCAATTTATGTGACACAATTTAACTTGACACAAAATTTAAGAGAAAAAAAAAATAAAATTTTTTAAACTTGTGATCTAAAACAAACCTTAGATATTTTTGTGGTTATACGTCATTTCATAAAGAGTAAAAAGAAAATTCTAAAGATGGGATATCTCTAATTATAGAAATGTACTAACATTCTTTTTAGGACAAACAACAAAAGAAAGAATATCACATAAATTGAGACAGAAAGAGTAAGATGATAAACTCAGAAAATAGAATGCTCAAAATCAGATTATTATTTTTCTTCTACTGCTTTTAAAGAGTTAATAACACTTTTGGTCTCTTAATTATTGACGAATTATTATTTTAGTTCTTATAATATATATTACTAAGTTCATTTAGCTTTCAAGATTTTTACACAGGCCACAATTTTCAGCAAAGGGCATTTGGTCTAGTGGTATGATTCTCGCTTAGGGTGCGAGAGGTCCCGAGTTCAATTCTCGGAATGCCCCTTTCTTTTTCTTTTCTTTTTTTTCGATTTATACGTTCTTGCATAAATTATTCGTACATATTAAATGCCTCTTTTTTTTTTTTCAAAACACAAATCTGAATCAAAGCTCACGAATTTTGTTGAATCTGTGAATAAAACCTGAAGTTTTTTGTTTCTTCTTCAATAAAGTGTTAAGTGAAACCTAATAAGAGTATCGAATAAAGGATGTCAAATGTGTCAGAAACACCATGTGCGTGACCACAAAGTATTTGAGCTTTACTTAAATCCTTGGTTCAAATATGAATACAACAACAACATACCCAGTGAAATCCCACAAGTAAAGTCTGGAGAGGATAGAATGTACGCAGACCTTGCCACTACCTCGTGCTCGTAGAGGTAGAAAGCCTATTTCCAAAAGACCCTCGGCTCTAACATTTCTGACCAAATATTGTGTGATTTTCTCATAGTCTAATGACCTATATCATCAAAATATAGGACCAGATGAGCTACAACAATAGAAAACTCAGTGGTCACAATTGTCCAGCTTTTTGATAAAGTAAAGAGTAGATTTCACTCATCCAGCATCCAGAGGATGCAAATAGATTACAAAAACAACAGCTTCTGTACAATTTCAAATGACTCCTATAAAAAATTTAAGGAGCTTACAAAATCCAAACGCGAGTCGATACTATTTATATTAGATAGTCTGCTCCAAGAAAAACAAATCCATCAAAATTCCATCAGAATAGCATTGGTCTCTTTCTTTCCAAATGCACCACATGATCACTGCAGGATCCATTTTCCAGAGGTTGATGATGGACTTTCCAACTGTCCGTTTTGCTCGAGCTTCTTTCAGTACCACAATTACCCAGTTTTACTAAGAAGCCCTGGAGAGTATCATTTGTAGCAACATTTTTAATTTACAGTTGCAGTTTGTGATTGTGATTGAGAAAGAAAATTAGTCATATGATGGTTTGTTTGCTTGAGGAGGATGATCACTATATGGTAGCACCATACATTGGCAAAATACTCTGAGTTGATCCAAAATATGCAGCAAGTCTTGTAAGCTCTAGAATTACCAAAATTGTTGGTACAACAAACTGCCACAACATCACACGGAGTTGATCATCAAACTTTGACACTGGCTTCAATGTTCTGCAAGAATATCACTAAGTTTTCAAGACGACTAATGGTCTTTGTCTTAGGAACCAAGTTCAATATGACATGGTGGAGAAGAACTTCCTTGTTCGGATATAACTAAAGGATTACAATAATCTAGAGTAGATGATTCAAGTAGAGCCCCCTCCAGCATCCATTTTTTTCATATAAGGGAATCCAGCAGTTTAATTGGGAAATAGTAACATAGAAAGTGAATGCTCCGCGATCTCCGCAAGTCAAGAAGAGTTAAAAACTAAAATGTAGTACTCAAACTGCAGCAACCCACTCCAGGGGAGGTTAACATTTTAAGGTTTGTCATTGACCAAGTTAAAGCCAAGCAACGGACTTTGCAATAATTCTTTTGACTCAGCCACTATATATGCAGTATGACTGTAAAACAAATACCTCCCTTCTTACTTCATGATTATGATCAATATCTCTTCAAAGAAGTAACCTAATGAATTAGTGATTCAAATAGAAATTCACTCCCTTCAGTAAGAAAGTTGAATAATGGATGCTTCATTTCAAATTCAGATCTTTTCTTGGATGCTCACTGCATCTGTACACAACAATTGACATTAATCGGGAAAAAAAGAGAGAAAAAAACTGCAACAAAATGTCACCTGGCAATGAAAAATATCAGACAGTTGTGTATAAATGGTAGCTGTTTGATACGCTTAATAAAAGCATTTACATCAGCTTCGGTACATACATTATTGGGATAAGACACAAGTACCCCTCAAACTATACCCGAAATCCAAGCAACACACCTAAACTTAATTAGGATCCTATTACCCCCTAAACTATTTATAATGAAATAAATGTCACCCTAGATGCTGACGTGGCATAATAACCAAATGAGTATCCTCAGTGTGTATTACAAGCGTCACATTCTTTTTTTTTATGACATGGGAAACCCGCAGCCGCTACCCTTTGGGTGTGCACAGGGTAGAACCCCCGCTCCTATGCAATAGCTCACAAACCACACATGAGAGATAATCCGCACTAGGCAAGCCCGGTGCGACGAGCTCGATCCAGAAAGCAAACCCCTTGCTTTCGCTGGCAAGGGGTTTCGAACTTGAGACCTCCAACATGGAAGTCACATTCTTTTTAAGCATTAAATCTTTTTTTTACCATTAAAATCCCTTTTTCATTAATTGCTGACATTGCTGGTTCATTAGTTCCACAACCAGCCACTTGAATCGTTTTTGTGGTTCTTTGCCACCTCAACTGAATCGTTCTTGTGGTGAAATCTGGTTTTTCAAAGGGAAGTAAAAATGGTGAGAATATGTGTTGACATGCTAAGATTTGTACTCCGATTGATGCACGACAATCGGAGAAAACGTCGGAGAATACGACCGGATAAGACGCCGGAGAAACGGAAAGGTCATC
The DNA here is from genome assembly GCA_029582245.1 of Solanum etuberosum. Taxonomy (NCBI): domain Eukaryota; kingdom Viridiplantae; phylum Streptophyta; class Magnoliopsida; order Solanales; family Solanaceae; genus Solanum; species Solanum etuberosum. Next base: position 28,821 of record JAJONR010006151.1, on the reverse strand, counting down.
CTCATTCTCAGCTACTGACTCATCATCCTCAACCTCAGACTCATATTAATTCTCGCTAACATTCAAAGAATCCTTCCCAAAACCCAATTCTCTTAAACGCTTCTTCAGTAAGCATCGAAAAATTAGGAGTTACCATAGCAGAAGCCAGAAAATGACTGGAAGAAGACATGCCATGTCTGAGACAAACATGAAAATGGGATTTTTCATTGGAGAAAGGAAGAGATAAAAGAGGGGTAGCATTGGGTCTTCGAGAAAGTTAAAGTGAAGAATTGTTTTGGATAAGGGTGGGAAGGTTTAGTGTATGAATGCTACGCCAGAGAAGTCACCAATGGTTAGCAAGCAGTCAACATCAATTCTAATACATCCCTTCTATTTAGAAGATGAAGGAGTCTATTTAACTAGACTTAATTAATTAAGTAATGTCCAATTAAAAAATGACATTTGTACCTGTTAATTACTTTTAAAATTATTTTTGTAATCTTCAATTGTCTTCAAGAGAGTGTGCACACTCTCTATGCCACGTTAGCGTTTATGGTGTATTTATTCCATTTTAAATTAGTTGGGAGTAATAGGACCCTAGTTAAGTTTAGGTGTGTCGCTGGAATTTCGAATATAGTTCGGGGTGGTACTTGTGCCTTATCCCTACATGGCTACATTATTTGGAAAACTATCTGATGACATTGAGGCTAACTCATACTCAGAAATGGTTCAGTCCAAAAATTAACTGACAAATAAGAATTTTGATGGAAGCATCGATCTGCCAAGGAAAAAAACAAAAGCTAAAAAGAAAGCAACTTAACAAAACAAAAATATAAATTGATAGAAGATACGAGTAATTGACTAATACAATGATCAATCACGACGGAAATAAAATGCATCTATGTTTATGATCAGTGATTCAGATGAATAATCAATCACAACGCAATATAACACTTAAGTAATTTTGTGAGGAGAAGGCAATGAAAATAAATAAGCATTTTTTTCCTTTTCTTTTTTTTGAAAAGATCCAAACATGTACAAATCTTGAAATTCATCGCTGGAGATACAGTTCAACTCATAGCAATGAAATAAAAGGAGGAGGAAAATACCTCTCATCTATGTTTGTTAAACCCCGTACTTCCCTAGTTTTGCCAACAAAGATTTCTTCTACCCTCCTGCATGATCTCAAACGCAAGTTTATATCTTTCTAAAGATGCTGTTCCTGCCTCAATGTAATTCTTTGCTTCTTCTCTTAAGCTCCACGACATCAATGCCTTATGATCTTGAGAAGCACCCCCTGAATCGACATCACGTAGTATACCATATTTTGCATCCTTTGTCCAACGATGTAGGATATAGCGAGATGGAAGCTCCCTTATGTTCATTATCTGAAAAACTTTCAAGGCATGTCTACACAGCACACCTTCAAACTCAAACATTTTACAACTGCAACTGATGTTAAGATTGGAGGCATTGAAGGCAACTGTATTCCTCTCATCTCCATTCCCACACTTCTGCACCAGATACCTACTAATGGCACCTTCAACATTTATTTTAATTCCAACATAACTATAGCACTCCAAAAGCTCTTTCTGGAACACTTTGAACATAGTAATAGTGTAAAGCCTTCTACACTGATCCTCTATAGGGTCCTTTGTGTGCAGAACTGCTTGCAAATTGAATGAGTTAAAATCCTCTTTTCTTTCCTCTTCACGACGTTGCTCAAGGGCTTTTTCATACCGTATAAGAAATTCACTAAGTGGTGCTTGAGATGTCAATATTGTGCCAAAATATGATTTCAAGCTTCCGTCCGTTGGAATGCCAGCAAAGAATGTGCCTTTAATGTATAATGGCACCCAACTCTTACGCATCCTATACATATCCTTTAACCATGTGTTCTCTCTCAAATTATACTTGTTAATAAGCACATTCCATGCTGCTTCAAACTCATTAGCCGTCTGGCTCTGGAAAATGCAAGTTTCATATTCATACTTAAATTCAGGATTCATCGAGAGCAATGCACCAATGTTTTCCTGCTCCTTAGCCACAACTTGCCATGCAGAAAACCGATGATGAGTTCCGGGGAAAACTTGAGCAATTGAATGTTGAATGACCCAGTCTTGATCAGCAACTATGGAGATAGGACGACGCCCTGACATTGCCCGAAGCCAAGCTTGGAACAACCAAGTAAATGACTCTTCAGACTCTTCAGCAATTAAGGCACAGCCAAGAAGTACTGGTTGCCTGTGGTGATTAACCCCAATGAATGAAGCAAGTGGCACTGAGTAACTACCCCTTCTATAGGTTGTGTCGAAAACAATTGCATCCCCAAACTGAGTGCAAGAGAATCTAGACCGGGAGTCAGCCCATAATACACTCATGGCTCTACCCTTATGCATTTCCACTGCATAGAAAAATCCCATATCTTCTGCTTGTCGAGCCTGAAAATAGTCAAAAAGCTCATTATACCAATCACTTCCAATTTTACTCTCCCTGGATCTTGTAACAAGGCTAAACCCTCCATTTGATTCAACTAAATCCATATTCTCCAACCCATGGCTTAATTCTTCTTTGAATCCTTTTGAGGACACTCTCTCACTAGCATCAATGGGAGCTCCAAGTTCATGGTTATGTTCATTTTGAAAACGATCAACCAACCACCTTCCTGATTCTTGTCTCTGTATCCGCATGAAAGCTCCACAACCTACTCTCAACGGATGCTGATGCCCTTCTTTGGAGCAAACAAATCTCCGCGAGGTAATCGACCCATCATTCTTCGAACGAAACAGCTGACCAATCCTAACTTTAAACCCAGTATTAGCAGCATGAGTATGATAAAACTCATACGCTTCACCAGCAGAAACAAATTCCAACCCCTTATACGGTTCACTTCTAGTTTCTCCATTAATTTTCTCCCTTTTAAGACGCTTAAAATCGAGAATTCCAGATGGGCCATCCTCATCAAGTGATCTAAGTCCAGTCCTAGTTGATAAAACAGAAGCTGATTTCGATTTCGGGGTTGGGGTAGGGGTAACAATTTTTCTTTGAATTCGAGATGGGCAAATCTCACCTGGATGTTCAAGCTCATGATTGTGTTCCTTCTTAATATTAGCGAGAACCCATTTGCCAGAATCAAGCCTTTGCACTCTTATGAAAGCTGGACATCCCGTTCGTGAAGTAGTCTGAAACCCCTCTTTGGAACAAACAAATCTCCGGGAAACAACAGACCCATCAATTCGGGAACGATAGAGCTGACCAATTCGAATCCTAAATCCAATTTTCGTTGCATAGAGATTGTAAAACTCTTGTGCATCTTCGGCTGAATCGAACTCTAACCCGACATTTGGTGCAAGCCTTGACTCTCCTTCTTCATCAACATCGCGATGGTGGCCATTATTCTTTACAATAGTAGCTATAGCTAATCCTGCTGCTGGTTTTGCTCTAACAGTCATCGTATTAACAATCTCTTCTCTACTCATATCAATATCTATTGCATATCAATTTGACGGTCGACGGCCGGCGGCGGCGGCGGAAAGTTGGGACTTTGGAGAGAGGGGTTTTTGTCCTCTGAAAAATGGTGTCGCAATCGGTTCACTTAGTCTTCTATGTACTTTTTTTTTTCAACACTCCTTGCTGATCTTTTAATATTATATATATATATATATATAGAAAAATGATATACTCCGAACTATCAAAAATGATATAGCTATACCCTTTTATATTATTTGGACACTTGAATCTTTGTTATCCAAAAAGTGAAGCATTTGTATCCGTAATTATATAATTCACTCACTCATTAACACCCAAATCAAAACACCCCCAAGTTCTTCTTCATTTCTCCTTTAGACTAAACAGCTACTTCGACAATGTTGGTATAGTGATGATAAAAGATCTGTTTATGTAAAGAGTTTGTGCCTTACGAAAAGTACATCCATATTATTTCTGAAATCATCATGTAGGAGTGTTTTTGAGCTATTTGTTAGAAATCATCATGTAGGAGTGTTTTGATTTGGGTATATTATTACGGTGTTAGTGAGTGGGTGGATTAGATAATTATATGGGCGGGTCTTTTTAAATTTGGATGATCTTTCTTTGTGGATTAAAATTAAATGAATAATTGGATAGGTGCACATGATGATGACACGTGTCCGTCTGTTAGTGTGAAGGATACAAGTGCTCCACTTTTGAGACGGTAAAGACTATGATATCTCAATAGTATAACGAAACATATACATATATCATTTTTGATAGTCTGGGGGTATATATGTCCTTTTTCTCTATATATATTTAGAAATTATATAATCAAAAATAGAAATTTTACAGGCTAAAAAAATTATCTCAATATTGAGTTGATGTACTAGCTAGTATTGTATAAGAAAGGTTAGAGATCGATTTTTCTTGTCAATGCCTTCTTAGTCGAGTTCATCACACTAAACTTGTTTAATGCAAATTTACATTTTATTTGTAATTTATGATTTATGCGCATATGAGCGGATTATATTTTATGTGTGATTTACTAGTTGTATGTATGAGAGTGATTGAGTGAATTTACTTGATGTATACTTATAAGATAGTGGCTGCAAATTTTTCTGAAGATTTCAAAAAATAAATAAATTGTTCTTTGTTCTTTTTTAAAAACAAAACTAAATATTTTTCGCCATTTTTCTTTTAGCAAAAAAATATTTATAATTATTTTATTTACTTTTAATATTGGGGATCATGAATGATTTTAAGTAAGTTGGGAAATCAACTTCTTTCTTGAAAGAAGGAAGAAATATTCTTTTCAACGCTCACTCTTTCAAGACTTTTATTTATAGGTTAATCTATTTAACTTTTTCTTGCAAATTTTCTCTTTTTTGCTTTCTAAACAATGTAAGTCTATTTGTTTATGAATTTTTTGTGTATGAATTGAATTTGCAATTGGACCCTTCTTTGATAAGGATTGCTAAAATCTTTTATTTTTATATATATAAAAAAAAGTTTCTAAGTTCGATTTGGGAAGTGGGGTAAGGTGAAACTCATTTATAGTAAAACATTATGTCATTTCAGTTAGTTCTAAAGAAGAAAATAGATGATTTGTTGAAGCTTTCCCATCTTTCAACTAAGGTTTTATGCAAGGAAAAAAGTTTTTTTTCCCGAGTTTATCACCCTATTAATTTTGTCAGATTTTTTTTTGTACGAGTATATCATATCCTTTAAGTTTTCATCATCGATCATTTGGACGGACAAGTGTAGACTATGATAGAAAAGCAGAAAAGACTGAAATCATTACTTGGTAATGCGTATTGCATCTCCTCAATGAAATAAAGTCATCTTTGTACGATCGATATAAACACTAAATCGTAAGAGGAATAATGATCAATTGACCCCTTCTTTCACTAACAAAGAAGAAAGAGAGAGCGCACTCTCCAAGTTAAAAATGACTGTTAAAGAAAAAATTCACAAGCTAATTTATCTGTTGTCATTATTATCAATCCATTATTATCAATTGTTACTGCAAATAATTATTATTAGTAATCATATTATCACTATCATCATTCATCCATCAAGATAGTTAGAAGTGTGCATTTGATTTCGTATTATTTGATTTCAATTTTCAATTTTGAAATAATCCAATTCGAATAAATTTGATTTGATACAAACAATTTTGCGACCAATTATCACTATAAGTAACTTACTATTTATAATTATCAACACTAATCATCACGATCATCTAAAAAATGACCATCATGTATAACTAACCATTGATATCAATCGGACAATCACCATTACCAATAGTTATCAGCAGTTCAACACCTTTTATCAAAATTATAAGACATAATACATAAACATGACCCTTGAGTAGGCGTCAATTGACAACTATAACTTTTAACTTTGGATGTATACAAGTAGACACTTAAACATGTATAAAATTGAATAAATAGACACATTCGTCCTACATGGCACCCTACGTGACAATTTTATGTCCTATGTGTATTATACCATGTAGGACACGTGTGTCTACTTGTTCAATTTTATACAAGTTTGAGTGTCTACTTGTGCACACTCAAAGTTGGAGGACATAGTTATCCACTGAAACCAAGTTAATGGTCATGTATATGTATTATGCCAAATTATAAATTGTCTTCACCAACTACCATTGTCATTGCTAGCAACTATCATCAACCATTATCACCACTAATCACTACCTATATATATCCTATAAATTATCAACCATCGTCACCCTCAATTCTTCATGAATTGCCACAACAACCATCATTATTATTAGCAATCGCAACCACCAACCATCATATACTAATATACATTTGTTTTTATTAATATAGTACCAAAAATAGTTGTATTTTATTTTAATTCTACATTTTTAAAATATTAACACTATAGAAATTAATTTGAATACGATTTGTTCCTTTAAATAATAATAATAAAAAACCCAAAAAACCCTGTAATAATATTATTTTTTCAAAATCTCCAGTCTGTATTATGAAGTGTTGTTTTCTCCATCTGCAAAGTAAAATTCATCTTCTGTATTATTTCTTGATCGGAGAAAACTGCAATCTTTACAGAGGTTGAAGAAGAAGAAGAACAATGAGTGTAATTGATATTCTCACACGGGTAGACTCGATCTGTAAGAAATACGACAAGTACGACATCGACAAGCAAAAGGATTCCAACGTTGCCGGCGACGATGCCTTCGCTCGTCTCTATTCTTCAGTTGAATCCGACATAGAAACTGCTCTTCAGGTTTAAAAAAGTGATCTTTTTTACTTTTTCTTTTGTGGGTTTGTGTTTTAGGGTTTAGTTTCGGACAATTGAGGATTTAAAGATCTTTCTTTGCGGTTACAGAAAGCGGAAACAGCTTCTAATGAGAAAAATAGGGCATCTGTTGTGGCGATCAATGCTGAGATTCGAAGAACTAAAGCGAGGTTACTTGAGGAGGTTCCGAAATTGCAGAGATTGGCTGTGAGAAAGGTGTGGTACTTTTTTAGTTTTTAGCTGATTTGGTTGTGTAATTGTGTTGAGTTTTGCTGATGGGTTATATTGTACTTGGATTTTGTTGATGTTCTGTGAAGTCTTTAGGGGTTATGTTAATTTGGTTGATTTGGCTCTGGATTTTGATGAAAAATAAGATTAAAGAAAGATCTGGGAAGGATGGGGTGAAAAGTGAGATTAAGGAAAGATCTGTGATGAATTATAAAGAGAATGGATATATAGGATTCATATAGTCGATCGCAACAAGTTTTTTACTATGCTGTAGTTGATTGATTGACTGTCAGTGATATAGTGTATTGTTGGGTCATTTGCTTTGCGGAGGGGATGTGTGTTGATCAGCCTGCGTTCTTGTAGAAAAAAGGAGCATTGCGGTGGAGGGTGTTACCTATCACGCCGGAAGTTGTGTAACTATTAGTACATTGTCTTTGATATTTGTTTCTCCCCTTTTAGTGGTTCAAGAATTTGATAGATAGTCCTTATCAAAAAGAAAAATGGATAGCAATAGGGAGTTTGGTTGACAGTATGAGCACCAGGTTTTGATGCAAAGCATTACGATTCTATTTTACGTAACAAAGGCCCAATAGTTATAGGATTTAGTTCTCCTATCCTAGTTAGCAACAAAATGTCCAATAATTTGGATCCCCGTAGTCCAAGTTGCATGGACTCATCACTTTAGATGCCGCACCCGTGTCGGGTTCTCCAAAAATACACTTTTTTTGGAGAATCCGACATGCACCCGTTGACATTTTTGAAGAGTTCGAGCAACATAGCCTGTAGTTATTTGAAATGGAAAACCCTCATGAACTCAAGGAATCTGCAATTTTCCGTTCTATTAGCCTGATGCCCCTAAAGCTTAGTGTTGTTTTGTGAGTGAGTACATGACTACCTTCCAAAGTTGCATTCTTTGCTTTACTTTTGGAGTGATATACTTAAAGTGTTACTTTATACGATGTTAAACGTTGCTAAATCAAAATTTGGCTGTCCAATAGGTAAGAAAAATAGAAGGCTCCCCAAATCTTACATGAGTCTAACAATTCAATTTCCTGAAACCATGTCACTTGTTGATGACAATCGTGTTCATGTACTGCTTCGGGCTTCCCTATTTCAGATTTTGTTAAAATACTTTGTTAAGCCTAGAAAATAAGGTTGTTCATTCAGTTAGTTTTCAATAACTCTATTATCTTACACTATCGCTTGGTTCCTCAATTTGAGTTTGCTTTGTTTATTTCAGTTTGTTCTTTTGGTTACTGGGATTTTTATTTTTGATCCGGGGATAGTTTAGGTCTCAAAGTATATAAACAAAAAATGCAAATGGTCATGCGGTTTCCTCACTTCAGTCTTGAGGAAGAGAACTATATCTATGAGAGAGAGATAAAAAGAGTAGGTGGGGAGAGAGAGATGGAGGTGATGTTGCATTGGACTGTTGACTTGGCATTTGCTTGAAATTCCAAGAACAATCTGAGAGAAGGCCGTCAACGGTCAAGCTAATGGGAACTAGAGTTTAAGGGAGTGGGAGAGTGAGATGAAGAGGGCTGAGACAAGAATGGAAGTAGAGCACAAACTCAGTTGCCTAAAAGAGACTGAGAAAACTCTAATATTGCTCAATCCTATTACGAAAGAAAACAAATATGGTCCTTTTAATCATTTTTTTTCTTTTTTCTTTTTGTTTTCCTTGGTTAGATTGAAGCAACATAAATATTTGCACAAACATTATATAGCTTTCAGGGGATTTTGTATTTTTACTTGTCATCAATTGTTTTCTGATTTCATGTCCATCTACAGAAAAGTTAACTGAAGATAATTAGGAAGATATTGAGCGTAGTGACTTGAGTATGGGAGTGTGTGTGATAAAGTGCCAAGCCACCGGATTCAGAGGTTTTGAATCAATGGTATTCCATCAGATTGAGGGATTAATAGTTTGAGAGCCTCCATGTGTATATCCAAAAATAATTAGATAGATAGAAGTGAGAATGCACCCCCTCGCAAAACAAACCAAGAAGCTTTTGATTGTATTCGAGTATTTGATGAGAGAAATTTGAGGCTCATCTAGAGATGGTTGGGGTAGACATTACCAAATGAGGTTGTGGATCTTGATGCTCTAGTGTCTAGCCTCATACATGTTTCTTAACTAGTCAGTGCAGCATATTTCCCTTGTAGAGTAAATAAGGACCCAAGGGGTGAACTTGTGTTATTCTACCTCCACTTATTAATGCTAGAGCATTTGTCTTTATGAGTCTGTGCTTCGTATTGTATCATTACAAGTGGGTATCTGCCTCAGTTTTGACCGGCGTGTCTGAGTTATTAACCTTGATCTGCAAAACTGGCGTTAGCAGCTTGCTTTATTTATAGAGTAAACAAGGACTCAATGGCAAGGAGAAACTAATGTATAGCTTAGAATTCTTTGGTATTTGATACTTTGAACTATGTTCATCTTCTTTTCAGTTACTTCATACTTGATAACTAATATCTCTTGCAGTGTTTGCTACCCTTTTTGTGCTCTCCCTTGGGCCTTCCTACCAAAAGAGTGAATCTGGGTTTATATGGTAATCTGTGGGACTAAATAGTTGCCTTGGTACTAAAAATCCTCAATTTCAGGTCAAAGGTCTTTCGGGTGAAGAACTTGCTGCCCGTAATGATTTGGTTCTTGCACTGCCAGATAGAATAAATGCCATACCAGATGGCTCTGCAGCTCCACCCAAACAATCTGGAGGATGGAGAGCTTCAGGTTCTCGCACGGAAATTAAATTTGATTCAGGTGATTGATAATTTCTGCCATTTGACTGGTCTTCCTGTAAGTTGTTCTCTGCATGTGTATTTAGTGTCGTCAACGGCAAAAAGTGCCCAAGGTCTGCTGGGGCTCTAAGTGACCACAATTAAAGCACGAGCTTCTGAAAGAAAAAACGCAATGAAGAAAAAATAGAAGTATATATGTAATGCAAGAAACATACAATTACGAACACACAAAAATTAATTGAAGAAACTAAAAATACATGTAGTAAAAACATGAATATTGAGTTCAAAATCCAACTTAATATTTTGTTTAGATGCAAAGATGCAGTTTTAAGTTTCTTATGCAGCTTAACTGACTAGTTCACTACAACAAAAAAAAATTGAATTAGCTACGAATCCATCACAAATATTCTCGTAGCTAACAGAACTTTGGGATAATCCATTTCTAATCCGTCGCTAAATAGGTTTTCCGACAGACTTTGTTGTTTAGCTACAGAATTTGTCTGTTGTTAGTTCCTATATTCTTAGTAGTGGTTTTCTTCAAAGTAACATATTCACTCATAACATTTCTTTAACAATTAGTGTATCTTTTTCAGTTATATTTATTGTTCAGTGCCACCCTCTTCAAGATAGAGCCTATTACGATTGATAAGGCTCATAACTGTGCTCAAGCGCTTGCTAACCTAGGCGAGCCACCTAACCTGAGCTTCACCTAACTTCAGGGTTTAAGTGCGACTAAAATGGGCCTTAAACAACACAATTTATGACTTGAAAGTATTCATTCTTGTAGGCTACAGTTGATTGTTATTCACTTACAGAGTGTGCTTTGTTTACAGATGGACAATTTGACAATGAATATTTCCAACAAACTGAAGAGTCAAGTCAATTCAAGCAAGAGTATGAAATGCGAAAAATGAGACAGGCATGTGTTTTTTTGGATAGTTTATCATGAAATTCTTTGAATTAGACCCCCCCCCCCCCTATTGAGGTTTCTGTTTACGCTTCTTTGCTGCTTCCTGGACTATGTTTAAGATTTAGTTTTGCATGTTGCACAGGACCAAGGTTTGGATGTCATAGCAGAAGGATTGGATACTTTGAAGAACATGGCCAGCGATATGAACGAGGTTTGCTGCATTTATGATTTCTATTTTGTATCATCCCAATTGACATAGGCACTAAAGATACGATGCAATGCATTTAGGAGTTGGATAGACAAGTTCCTCTGATGGATGAGATTGACGCAAAGGTTGGTAACTTTATTGGTTTTTGTAATAGTTGATATGGAAAGAATCAGAGCTAAAATTGATATGGTTTGACTTCTCAATAGGTGGACAGGGCTACCGCAGACTTGAAGAATACCAATGTTAGGCTTAAGCATACAGTTAACCAGGTAAACTGTATTACCACTGTGTTCAGTTGCAGTAGTGATCTGCACACAAGGATTACTCATGAGCTTTGGTTGTTTTCCAGCTGAGATCTAGTCGCAACTTTTGCATTGACATCATTTTGTTGTGCATCATTCTTGGAATTGCAGCATATTTGTACAAGTGAGTTTCCAGATTATGTCTTGTCCCTTTTTCTTTGTTTCATCATTTCATCATATAATGTCAACAATCAATTGCAGTGTAATGCATTGATCGTTTTCATAGTTTATACTAGTGTAAAGATCCTAGCTAACTGGTGACTCTCATCAATTGCAGTGTCTTGAAGAAGTAAAACTCCGCTTAAGTGCCTGTTGGATTGACTTGTATGTTGGCCTTCATGATTCATTTTAGGTTTTTTCGGTGTGCGCTTGCATGTATAACAAGTTATTATCGGTGATTAAGCCTAGCATTTGTATTCTACTTGCTTGTGTGTTTTACTAGTTTGAGATTGAGACGAAGTTATTGTTGTTTTCTATATTTGGACAATGAATTTCCGGTTTTCTATCTGATGTACACATATTTTAACCCTACCTTTATATATGTCACTACTTCACTTTTTGAAGACTTAACAAATGAGTTTTCAGTGTGTACATATTTTATTCTTATTTTTATTAATTACGACAACAACATATTCGATATATACAAACTTTATTCCTACATAAATGTCACTATTTGACTCTTTGAAGACTTGACAAATGTATTTTGGTACGAATTTGCAAAGATAGTTGTTTTTTCCATATACATAAGTACATTTATTAATTATGACAACAGCATACTTGATGTATGCAAATTTTATTACTATCTTTTTTTGAGTGAAAAAGTTATTTTCAATGGATTCTCAAACTTAAAGAAAAATCATGTTTTGGAACATGTTTGTACTTGGCAACCTTTTCGCTAGAGAACTATATTAATTAAGCTTACAAATATTTAAGGATTGTGAATAGAAAGTTAGCTAATGTTTGACAAAATAAAATATTTTAATCCTATTGTTAGTTAAAAAAAATATAGTTTGTCCATTTAGAAAAATATCAGGCCCGTCTAGCTCAGTTGGTAGAGCGCAAGGCTCTTAACCTTGTGGTCGTGGGTTCGAGCCGCGTTTGAGATTATTTTTTTTTAGCTAAAACAAAATTAGAACACAATAGGAAAACAAATATCTATATAAATTTTTAATACTTGTTATTATTATACTTATATTATGGATAATTTCACAGATTCACATTTGACTTCCTGACAAAAATTTTGGGTGATTGTTTAAAGGGAAAAAGGATAAATATACCCCCGAACTATCGTAAATGGTATGCAGATATCCTTCGTTATACTTTTGGGACATTGGTACCCCTGCCGTTCAAAAACTAGAGCATATATGCCCTTCACTCCAACGGAAGACTAAATAGGGACACGTGGCACAATCTTATCCGTCGATCCGATATTTAATAAATGTCGGGTCGGTGGATAAGATTATGACACGTGTATGTCCGTTAGTATAAACGGTATATATGCTCTAGTTTTTGGACGATTGGGGCACCAATGTCCCAAAAGTATGACGGAAGGTATCTGCATACCATTTACGATAGTTTAGAAGTATATTTATCTTTTTTCCCTTATTTAAATAACTGAACTGTTCAAATACCGAAAACAAATTGAGATGATTGGAATAGCTTCAAAATGTATAATTCTAATTATACACAATAAAGTAATTGATAATAAATACAATTGGTCGGACCAAATCATTATTACCCTAGTTAACACGGATCAAAACTTTTTATCGTTGGAGCTTGAAATAAACTTATCAAATTTGCTTTTATGATAATCTATAACTTCGAAAATGATCTTATTATATATATATATATTCGAATTCATGGATGATCAAAATTTAGAAGTTTAACTTTCGAAATTCAAAAGATGCCACATAAATTAAAACAAAATGAGTGATTTTTTAAGAAAAGAAAATAATCTTCAAGTTTCAACTTATAATAATTCTTGCAATATGTTTTTTAATTAGGAAAAAAAAGTAAAATATAGATTTCTCAATTTTTTTGTATGCGTTAGCTAGTCAAGAGTTTTTTTCAAAAACCTTTACTTATGAATCGTATATTCCCTTTATATATATATATATATATATATAAAACATTGCCTCTTATTGTTCTGACTTCTGAACATATGAATGATCATATTAAATAGATATAGGTTCAACTAGTATTTTTCAAATCACGTATTTTATTTTTCTTAATATTAGCTACTAAGAAAGTGTACACATTAGTGCTTTTTCGTTGGTCAGAACTAGTATTAGTCATATTTTATAACAAGACATGCATCCCAGTTAAGCTTTGACTTCCAAACCTCTTAGTGGCCTACCACATCATTTCTCCAAATAAATTACAATACTCCCTCCCACCCATTTTATATAAGTTAGTTTGACTTCACATAGAGTTTTAAGAAAGAAAGACTTTCGAAATATCTGGTCTAAAATAAGTGATAGATATTTGTATGTTTATAAATCATTTCATTAAGAGTAAAATAGATATTTTAAAGTTATATTATTACTTAATACAGAAATATATCATTATTTTTTAGACGGACTAAAATGAAACGTGAATCACTATATATACCTTGAGAATGCTGTGGCATCTTTGCTCATTGTCAAACCTTAAATCTGATCAAAGAGTAGTAGTTTACTACTTTTTCTTAAGATGGACAAGAAGATATTATTTTTGTTTTTCTTCTGTATTACTCTGCACCTAGCAGCAATTGTATCTGCTCAACTTCAAGTTGGTTTCTACAATACTAAAGCTAGATGTCCAGCAGCAGAAACCATAGTTCGAGATACGGTGCGAAGCCGGTTTTCTTCGGATCGTTCCATCACAGCTGCATTGCTGAGAATGTATTTTCATGACTGCTTCGTGAGGGTGAGAAATTTGGATATATTTTGTTGCTATTATTTGATAAATTATGCATAATAATGTGTACTACTTTTTTTCAGGGTTGTGATGCATCGTTGTTGATAGACTCCAAAAACACGAAGAATAAAAAGTCAGAAAAAGATGCAGGAGCAAATGGATCTGTAAGAGGATATGAGTTGATAGATCAAATAAAGAGTAAATTAGAAGCTACATGTTCTAATACAGTCTCCTGTGCGGACATCATTGCATTAGCTACTCGAGATGCAGTTGCATTAGCTGGAGGACCGAGCTACAGTATATCCACTGGCAGGCGCGATGGGCTAGTGTCAGACCCATCACAAGTTAACCTGCCAGCCCCTAGTATAACGGTGCCTCAAGCAATTCAAACTTTTCAAAGTAAAGGATTTAATGTAAATGAAATGGTGACGCTATTAGGTGGCCACACAGTGGGAATTACACATTGTAGTTTTATTCAAGGTGATAGGCTATCGAGGGCGGATGGAAGCATGGATACTAAATTGTTTAGTAGTCTTAGAAAGACGTGTAGTTCTAATGGTGGCTCGTCGTTGTTCTTGGATCAAAACACTTCATTTGTTGTTGATAACTCTTTTTACAAACAACTCAGGTTGAAGAAAGGAATATTGAAGATTGATCAGTTACTTGCATCAGATAGATCAACTACTGGGATTGTGGCGAAGTTTGCTTCTAATCCAAAAGCCTTCCAACAGGCTTTCGCGAATGCATTGATCAAGTTAGGTAACACTCAAGTTCTTGTGGGGAAATCAGGGGAAATTAGAAAAAATTGTAGAGCATTTAATCCTCCTCCCAAAATCACGAAGACTCCTCCTCCTCCTCCTCCCAAAATCATTAAGAGTGCCCCCCCTCCTCCTCCCAAGATCACGAAGACTCCTCCTCCTCCACCACCAAAGGTTTCAGTTTTTTCTCCTCCTCCTCCTCCTTTTCCTCCTCCACCGCCATCACCATCCATGGTTTCAGTTCCTCCTCCTCCAGTTTCCAATAGTGATCCATTCCTACCTGTGTTTGGCCCACAAGCTTAAGCTAGCTCCCGTTCCACCTTCAACTTTGCTCAATACTCCATCTCCAGTACCATCGTCAATTGTCGATGTACTATTCCCACAATTTGCTTTGTGCATGTATGTCCTTAATTCATTATTTTGTAATTTGTTGTTGTTGGATCTATCATTCGTATTTCTTTTTGTAATTCCTCCTTATTAGAGGAAAAAGAGTCAAATGCTTGTAAGCATGAGAATTAACCTAACCTTATATGAACTTGTATCAATGAGTGAATGAATATCAAATTCTTATTTATATTTGTGTCATCATATGTGTAGATAAATTCACTACTTTTTTTGGGCCTCTCTTGGTCAAGAGTTGTTACTTTGTAATATATATTTCAATTTTTTCTGCTATCTTTGATTTATATATAAATTTATTCAGCAAATTTTTCTGATGAAGCAAATTAGACGATCCGCCCCTGTGCATAAACGATGCAATAAAGAAAAACAGAAGTGTATATGTAATGCAAGAAACTTATATACAAACACACAAAAATTAATTGAAAAAACTAAAACTATATGTAGTAAAAACATGTAGATTGAGTTCAAAATCCAACTTAATAATTTGTTTACTAATGCAGCTTAACTGACTAGTTCACTACACCAAAAAGAAATTGAAATTAGTTACGAATCCATAGCTAATTTGTTCGTAGCTAACAGAACTTTGTGATAATCCATTTCTAATCCATCGCTAAATAGGTTTATCGACAGACTTTGTTATTTAGCTACAAAATTTGTCTGTTGCTAGTTCTTATATTCTTAGTAGTGGTTTTCTTATATTGAAGGTCTTAATTCCTTTTCGTAAGAAGTAACATATTCACTCGTAACATTCATCAAATGCTGTGTCTTGAAGAAGTAAAACTCTGGTGAAGTTGTTGGATTGATGCTACGAACCAGGGCCATCTTAACCCCAGGCCACTAACGTCAACGCTTTGGGCCTCATTTATTTTAAAAATTATTTATAAATGTTATTTTTTAAAATAAAAATTATATGTACTATGAATGCTATGATTTCTACCAAAGAAATTGCATATGAGATGAATATCGAACCTGAATTTCGTAAGAAACAATTTGATGAATATATTGATAACGAAATCACAAAGTCCCTTGAAATTAGAGTTGATTATTGTAGTAGATCGAGTTATTTTTTCACTTCAAAATAGAGATATGAACCAATTGAAGCATATGAAAATATTTTTGGTTTCTTATTTAGTGGTAAATTGAGATCACTAGATGATGCGAATTTAAGAAAAGACGTTGTCTTAACCTTGAACTTTCTTTAACGCATAATAGTTATTATGATATTGATGGTTTAGATTTATTTTTGAATTAAAAGTGTTAAGAGAAACAATACAAGTAGAAGATAATGATCTAATAAAAATACTCAATCAAATAAAAAGACTTGATTCTTTTTCATATACACATATTGTTTATGGAATAATGTTAACAGTTTTTGTAACCATTGCATCAGTCGAAAGAAGTTTTTCAAAACTAAAATTGATTAAATCTTATTTAAGATCAACAATGTCTCAAGAGAGTTGATTGAATAGATTAACTATATATATTATCAGTTGGAAAGGAATTATTAAAACATATCGATTATAAAACAGTAACTAATGACTTCACATCTAAAAAAAACTAAAAAATAGATTTTAAATAAACGTATATATGATGCAAAAAAATATAATATTAGGGCCCCTCTCTTAAATTTTGTTTTAGGCCCCAATCTTGTTGAGTCGGCCCCTGTACAAACCAACATCGGCCAACTGTCGATACCTATATAGATATCACACAACTAGTTATTGGGCCGAGAAGAAGCAACAAAATTGGAAAGAATTTGCAAAGGCTGATTTGGGACCCAGGCCCAACTAACAACTAGCTAAAAGGATGACGGATGAGAAAGAACGATTTATGCAAATTGTTGAGAAAAATGTCTAGTTCTCTCATCCCCTTTCTCTAAGTTCTGCTTCTCATCTCCTTTCCAGTTATCTTCTACAATAGTTCTCTTTGTTAGTTTCATGTTTCCATTGTAACTTCGAGTTTACTGATTATAATATTTGAATGTTTCTATTGTGAAATTGGAGTTGTTACCATCGACTTCACTTGTATGTTGGCCTTCACGATCCATTTTAGTTTTTTTTTTTTCTTTTTTTCTTTTTTCTGTGTGTGCATGTAAAACAAGTTATTATTGGTGATTAAGACTAGCATTTGTAGTCTACTTGCTTGTGTGTTTTACTAGTTCGAGAGTGTATATATAAGTGTTCTACATTTTTAAGCCATTTGGAAACTTTAGGGAAGAAGCCCAGGAAAGATTTTTTATAGATTTCACTACTTGACAAATGCATTTTGGTACGAAGGAGGTTACCGCGACAACAAACCAACATGCATGATTTAGAGAAGGATGATGATCTATCGTGTACGCAGGGATCGCTATTGGATAGAGCCGCGTGAGATACATTCTTCAATCGCGAGCCAAGGGTTTACAGTACTATCGCCAGGTTGGGCGAAATAATGAAATGAAGAGAGGGGCTTTTCCCATCCTATGAGCCCTGCGAGCTCACGAGTCGTCAGTCACTCGGAGGATTTTATCGAATTTGCAATTTCCCCCCATATACTTAAGTACATTTATTAATTACGACAATAATATATACCCCGCACATATTTTATTCTTACCTTTAATAATTACGACAATAACGTACCCGATGTACACATACTTTATCCTTACCTTTATAAATGTCACTAGTCGACTTTTTGTAGACTTGACAAATGCATTTTGGTACGAATTTGCAAACATAGTTTCTTTTCCATATACGTAAATACATTTATTGATTATGACAACAACATATCTAGTGTACGAAGACTTTATTCCTACTTTTGTTGGGTGGAAAAATTATGTTTTAGAACATTTTTGTACTTCGCAACCTTTTCGCTAGAGGACTATATTAAGCTTACAAGGATTAAAGGATTGTGAATAGAAGTTTTATAGCATAAGAATTTTAATCCTATTGTGAATATTTTATATATAGTCTTACTATGTTTTAATTTGCAATAAGCCCGTCTAGCTCAGTTGGTAGAGCGCAAGGCTCTTAAAAAAAAAAGGATACAATATCTATATAAAATTTTAATATTTATTATTGTTATACTTATTGTTAGGAATAATTTCATATACTCAATTTGACTTCATTAGACTTTTAAAAAAAAAATTGTGGTGAGAGATTTTAATTTAATAATTATTTTACTTTTTGCAAGTTATTGGCCAAAAATTAAAATGCAATCAATATAAACATCCGTTAATGAAGCTACAATCCTAAGAAATGTTGATAATTATTTAGGCTGGACATTGGTTTTTACATATTTTATCAGATAATACTTTGTGATTCAAATAATATTTTAATATATACTTTACGTGTTATACTAAAATAAATAATTATTTCACATAATAAATAAGACATTGTAATGACAATGCAATCCTTATATTGTAAGATCAAAATAATAAATTTACTTGGACTGTACTGACATCGAAAAAAAATTAAGATGGTTAGAATAATTTATCAGACATATTAATATCGACATTTTTCATCGTTGGAGCTTAAATTAAACTTATGAAATTTGCTTTTATGACATCTAACTTCGACAAAGATCTTATTTTAACTTCCTTTTTTTTAGTATAAAATGAAATTTTCTTTTTGTACAAATATATTTGGAGTATATAGTAGCATTGGATCCCATAGAGTTATAGCAAGACAACCCCCATGTGTTGGTTAGTCCCAAAAAATGTTAGAAATGTTTGGCTTTTGGGGAACGTGCATTGTGTTTGCTTACTGTTTTATTTAATTGAAAAAAGCCATTTGCCTTTTACTTAAAAAAAACCAATAAATTAATTATGGAAAAAACGAAAAAAATAAAAAGAAAGAAGTGATAGATTAACTCTTTTTAAATAATTAATTATTGTGACTTATAATCAATAAATTTAATTATGGAAAAAAATAAAAAGAAAGAAGTGATAGATTAACTCTTTTTAAATAATTAATTATTGTGACTTATAATTTTTTTATGTAGTTATTTAAATATGTAAATTTTATTTTAAAAATTTAAGAATTTATGATCAAAATTAAAAAATTTAACTCTCAAAATTTGAAAGATGTAATAAGACAGAAGGATGTTTTTTAAAGAAAAGATGATCTTCAAGTTTCAACTTATTATAATTCTTGCAATATGTTTTTTAATTAGGAAAAAGTAAAGTAAAGGCCAATTAAATAAATGAGAAGATTTCATAAATAGCAATGATAAATAGATATAATAAGACTCTATAGCTATAGTTTCGGTAATTGCGCTCCATAGCTATAGTTTCGTTTGCTATGAAGACTGTTTGTATATTTCGCTTGCAAATATATAAACATAGTAAATTATTATGATTTTTTAAAAAATTGTATACAAATGGCTATGGTAAGCATATACAAATTGTGGATTTATACCATTAGCAACCAAATTATATAAAATTTTGATTTATACCATCAAGGACCGAATTATTCAAATTCTGAATTTATACAATTAGAAAACCGAATAGCAAAATTTCCCAAAATTATAGTCATAGCTTAAAAATAATCAAACGATAATTATATTACTCTAAATATTTGTCATTTCGCATAATTTTTCCTAAACTAAACCATATCTAGTACTGAGGATATATCGGGAGTTAGAAAACATTAATAAATATAATATAAATCGAGATCTTTAACCAAATCACGTCCCACACATAATAATTCTTGCAATATATTAATTTGCATGGATATTATCTTACGTTTAATCAAATCGATCTCACCCCTAGCCCCACACATCGACACTATTAAAAAATATTTTTTTTTATTTAAGATTTTTCACCGAAAAATGTTCATTGGTTATTCTTATACAGATATTTTGATTGAATTAGTAAGAACATACAGTAGTTTTTCACTTCGAAAAATTAACAAGCTTTTTCAAATTTTATCGCGAGTCTGTTTCCCATCATGTGTATGTTTATTTTCCATTATGAGCTAGTTCTGTGAAAAGTAGATGAGAAAATCATATTATATATATATATATATATGTTTCACTCATTTTCAAAGGTACAATTATATAGAAATTACAACATGATTGACGAAATAGGACACGACAAAATTCTTAAATTAAATAATTTCAAAAAATTAAATAAAAATAAATTGGAGACTAGTCATGTGAAAATTGTCACTTCCAGAAAAAAAAAAGAATTAAAAGATTGAAAATGTGTACTAAAATTAGTGTTTGCTTGAATTTTTGGGACAAAGCTACATATATATGGGCCATATATACAATAATATTTCTATTTCGAATTCAATCATGCAAGTATATAAGAAATAATTAAAGGAATAATTACGAGTCACAACTATTCAATCATCTAATTTACAGAATATATATAATATATGTATAGATAATGCATATTATATATATATATATATATATATATATAATATATTGGTAAACTAATTGAACGAAGCGTATATATCCCTAACTTTTCCAATATAAAACACACCAACTATTTGATGTCACAATTATTTATTTAAAATATGGTATAATTCTGCAGTAAGAAAATAGAAAAAATTGCCAACTAGCAAGCCAGAAAAAAGTAAGTGATGACAAATTTAAAAGAAGAAGTTATTTTCAAAAAGGCTATCATATATAAAAATGAAAATAAATGGTATTTTGAAAATGATAGCTAACAAATTTGATTCTCTTTTTTTTAATTATTATTATTACTATTACTATTGCTTTCTCGTAAAACATGTGTTATGTATATGAATTTAAGATTTCTTCACATGCAACTCGCTCTCGTGTGTTCCAACTTTATGTAGTACTCCAGCTAATGAAAAAATGTCTTTGAATGGTCGTAATCGTTGATGACCCAACTAACGTCCTTCTAGATTTCCCCAAGCTAATGTAAGGGTCAAGATTGAAAAATAATAGAACTAAGAAAAGTATAAAAATAGTTGTTATTAGTTATGTTTATCCATTTGAAGTTCATGGTTAACTAATTTAAATTCATGTTATATATAATTTATAAAGAATAAAAGCTCTCTATTAAAAAATTTCTTCATAATTTACAAAGTTCATGCTTAAAAGCACATTATTCTTCAAGCATGCACCTATGTATCAACAATTAAAATTTCCTCTTACGTTTTGTTTTACAGTTATATCCTATTGTATAATAATTGTTCGATTTGTTGAGTCCTTACATCGATGGGTGATATTTTTGTCCTCGATATATCATTTTGGGTAACTTTTATCGCATGTTGTGCTAACTTTCAATGTTGAGTTAGGGTTATAGATATCTATTATTTTGGATCCGATTAAATTTTCTCGATAGGCTTTTTCTAAGGTTATCCTTATTATAGTTCAGACCTTTTAGGTTATGGAGTAAGAGAAAACAAAAGATAATAATTGTTCTCTTGATTTCTAAAATCACATTTATATTTATTACTATAGTAACACACATTTTAAACAACAGAGACTATATAAAACAAAGAACACAACTACACAAGAACTATATCACCAACCAAGTCAATTAACCTAAAATAAATTTAAATTAGTTAAATTCAAAATGAATATCGAATACTCGATGAAAATGGGAGGTAACCCCACACGCTGAGTGAACAGTGACACACGTGACGAGAAGAGTATCAGAGATTCACGGACTAGCCCTTGGGAATTGCAAAACAACAGAACTGGTCCCCTAATTTTTTTGAATCAGACACATGTGGGTCCAAATTGAATTAATTATTTTGTAATCATTTTATTCCTCATGTCTCAAGATTATATTGGAACAAGTAATGAAAAGGTCTCAAACTTTTCTACTTTCACTTTCTCACTTTCAATTTCCAATTCCAAGAAAAAATAAATTAAGAGTAATTTCTTCTTAATTTGTTAAAAGTTGTACTAGTAAATTAAATCCCATCAATTTACATCTTTCCCTCCACTTTTTTGGTTATGGTAGAAATATTTCATTTTTATGTTCTTTTTCCTCATGTCCGATATCCGACTCATTCAAGACTTTTGATTAAGAATGAAAGATTACTTACCATACTCTCATAATCCTAGTTATTTATTTTATATGACTTACATAAGTTGTTTGTTATATTTAACATAGTTTTTATTTGCATCGCTATCTTCAGAGTTTATGATTAAAATGATCATTTTCTGATACCTTAAAGACTATTTTAATTATATGATATATACAAAAGATTAAAATTATACATTAAAGAATATTTTGATTACATAATATATATGAAAGAACTTAAACAATCATTTTTTCATACATTAAAACTATTTCGACTACCTGATATATATGAAGAACTAAAATATTCCAAACATAATTTTCTCCATATTTCTCATTAAACAACAATGAAATTAAATAAATTATGGTTGGTCGAAACTTTGATAATAGGAATATTTTAGCTCGATTGACTACAAATGTCACACAGCTCTACACATATATATACTAAGATATGTAGTCAGGTCAAGACATATATTATTATTTTGAGAGTCTATCTTTTTTTTTACTAATTTTTTAAAATATGTCTTTTTAAATATATTAAGTAGTTAAGTATTGTAATTTATAATATTTTTTATGTAATTGTTAAATATATAAATTTGAACTTAAAGCTTCTATGTCCAAATTCACACGATCAAAATTAAGAAGTTTGAATTTCAAAATTTTAACTGTACAATATAAATTGAGATATAAGAAGTTATAAATCTATTATAATAAGTTATACTACATCGATTATATAAAGAATTTTACACTCTCTCCATTTTAATTTGTTTGTTTTGTCTTTCTTTTTAGTCTGTTTAAAAAAGAATATCTCTTTCCGTTTTTTGATAACTCTCTAATTTCAACTTGGGAAACTTACATAAATATATTATATTAAAAAAATATTTACCATTTATAGCAATAATTTTTTTTTTCACTTGATCACTTTTAATACATTTATAATACAATTTTAATACATATTACAAAAAACAATTTATATAATACAAGTTTTATTGATAAATAATACATCTATCACACATTTTAATACATTTATAATACAATGTGTCAATTTCTTACCAAACAAGCATAATATATTTTAAAAAAAACAGTTATAATACATATATATTGCATACATAATTCACTTTTAATACATATTGGAGATTTAACATAGTATTGCTATGTATTGCTATAAATGGTAATAAATAAAAAATATCGCTGAAATCAGTAATTATTTATTAAAAGGTATCCATCCAAGTAATTTTTCCTTTCAACTTCTCACCTAATATGCTTAAGTCCAAAAGATGAAAGAGCATTTTGGTACATTTGACCTATCTTTAGCTTAAAGTCATAAGATTCAAAAATATCCTTTACTCGCTTATAGTCCGTCGCAAAATAAAAACTGGACAAACAAATTAAAACGGAGGGCGTAATGTAGGTGGCCCCAGCTGCTAAATCTATGGCTGACCGACTTTGAAAAAATAAAAGGTAGAGATAAAGTTGAAAGGAGAGTTGTATAGAAAAAGAGTGGAAAATATTCTCTTTAGCTTTCAAGTTGGTCATTCTTTTTTGGTGTTATCTTTTGAAATCAAACAAAAAAAATTCCCAAGAAAATATTGTATTTTTCTTCATGTGTTTTTAAGATTTACACAACTTTGTGTTTTTCTTTGTGTTGTTATTGTGTGCTACTACTACTTATGTTTGTGTTCTTTTGGCACAATCTAAAAAAAAAAAACTTGTAAGATTTGAATACTACCAAGGTTTTCTTAACTGTTTGTATTTGGAAAAAAACACACACTTTGTTTTGTAGCTTAGACACAAAACCAAAACATTAACAAAAATGATGTCTGGAGATGTGTTTTCATTTCCTTCTTCTGTTAAAGCAGTACTTCCTCATCATCATCAAGAACTTCAAACAACAAACCCTAACCCTAAACCTAATACTTCTTCAAAGAAAAGAAGAAATCTTCCAGGAACACCAGGTATATTTATAAGTTTCAATCTTTTGTTTAATTTATTGCTATAGTGTTATACATAACTTTGATTTGCATGTCGTGTATAGTAAGCAAAATCATACGAAAAGAAAAAAGGGATATGAGATAACCGTAACAGATACGTCAGATGATGTCAAGGGGTTAATTTAGACCATGTTTTGATGAAGTCGTGTTTTTTTTAAGTATTCGGAATCTTGAATTCATTGTAAAGGTCAAATCTTGAATCCGCTTCTGAACTGCATGTATATAGAAGACTTGCTTTTTTAGATTTTGTTGTTTGGTTTTTGTTAATTTCTATGAGATAACCATAACAGATGCGTCTAATACCATGTTTCGAATCTTGAATACATAAAAATCAAATCTTGGATCCGTCTCTGAACTACATGTATTGAGTAGTTTTAATTAGTTTATTTGTTGAATCACAGATCCAGATGCTGAAGTTATTGCACTTTCACCAAAGTCACTCATGGCAACAAACAGATTCATATGTGAGATTTGCAACAAAGGTTTTCAAAGGGACCAGAATTTGCAACTTCATCGAAGAGGTCACAATCTTCCATGGAAGCTAAAGCAAAGAAACAAACTAGAACAAGTGAAGAAGAAAGTGTATATATGTCCAGAAAAGACATGTATTCACCACGATCCATCGCGTGCACTTGGAGACCTAACTGGAATTAAGAAACATTTTAGTAGAAAACATGGAGAAAAGAAGTGGAAATGTGAAAAATGTTCAAAGAAATATGCAGTTCAATCAGATTGGAAAGCTCATAGTAAAACTTGTGGAACTAGAGAGTACAAATGTGACTGTGGCACACTCTTTTCAAGGTATTTTTTAGTTTCTAGTTACATGTTTTTTTGTTGGAGAATATTTGTTTCAAGTACAATAAATGCTTATCCATTCATTGAAGTAAAATAAATACTCATCCCTCCCTACATAATTTCATTATTTGATCATAATAATAGTTTGGCCTTCGAATTGATTCTATTTTTGAAAGATCTTTCCTTCCCGGTTTAACCAGAATCATCTTGTTAGCTTCTAGAGTCATCTCGAAACTGATGAAAGTCATTCATTATTTGAAATATCGATGAACGATAGCTAAAGTGAAATGATTAATGAATTTTCTTTTTAAGTGAAACTCATGAACAAACACAACTTCAAATCGACCAAAATACTCTTTTCTTTCAATTTCAACCATTTTACTATTGGGATTAAATGTATTCTTCTATTGCAGAAAGGATAGTTTTATCACACACAGAGCTTTCTGTGATGCTTTAGCTGAGGAGAGTTCAAGAATCACATCAGTTGGGGCTACCAATTTGATCAACTTCCCAAATACTGCCACATTGTTGAACCAACAACAATCAAATTTACATGGCGGATTCGCAGGATTTAGACCAGATTTTGGTAGTTACCCAACTGGTAATAATAATTCTCTTCATCAGCAGCAGCAGCAAAAACCAAGATTATCACTTTGGTTAGATCAACAAGCAGCTAATCATAATAATCCTCTTCAAATATCGTCAAGTTCAAATCCTTTTGACAATTCAAGCACAGGGGGTTTTCAAGAAATGATCCAAATGCAATCTCAAAATGTATTTGGATCATCTAATTCAACATCTGCAAACTTTTCAATGGCTGAAGCATACAATTCTCTGTATTCCGATAGTCAAAACAGCCAATTAACCAAACAAAATTCGACCACGCCAATGTCTGCTACTGCACTTCTACAGAAAGCAGCACAAATGGGTTCTACAAAAAGCAATCAGTCAACTTTCTTTAGCAACAATTTCAGCAAACTCAACTCTTCTTCTTCATCCTCCCCAAATACACCAACTTTTACCAGTTTACAGAGTTGTGAAACAACAGATCAAATTTTCGCCAAGAAATCTGAAGATTACACAACGTCGTTGTTACAGAGCAACAACGGGCTAATTGGGTGTCCGAATTTTACTTCTTCAGGGATTAATAAGGCGATTAATTTGGATGAGGCAATTATGCAAACAGTTGGTATGAATAGTATTCAAGCAGTTTCAATGAACGGTATGGATAATTGTTTAACGAGAGATTTTTTGGGAATTAAACATGAAGGGAATTGCCAGTTTTTGCCACAAGATATTGTTAAGTTTGCTTCAATGAATAGTTCAGCTATGGGGTTAAGCCATTTACAGTAAGCAGTTAGTCACTTAGCAATGGCGTCTGTCTTTTCATATATATTTTTGTATTCATTTGTATTTGCAGTACAATAATGTAAAATGCACTGTTGTTGCCTTAGCTAGCCTATTATTAACTGTCTTCATCGATCCAACGGTATAAATCATGAGTTGTCTTATAACAATCCGACATCGTCATATAAGTAAGATGAATTCAAATTAGTTGAAGAGTTCAAAAATTCCATAAAAAAAGAACAAGTTCCTTTGCTTCTACATAATATTACTTTATAGTAAATAAGTTGAAGATTTAGAATATTTTTTTTCGACTCTCTATTTAACTATTACTACTACAATAATTTACCCAATAAATTTTACCATATTATATCATGAATCTAACTTATTTTAAGTATTTTTAACTAATCAGATCTGTTAAATTAAATTTGCCAGCTAAGGAGGGACTCAAGTACATAATTACAATAATCTATAGCTAAACGTGTTTAATCACACATCAGAAGGATCAAATGTAAATGTCCCACTAATAATTATGGGACCATAAACTTTATAATAATCCCCTAAAATAAACATATTTTTTTGGCTAATTTCAAGATTTGTTGGGTCTTAAAAATTCGAGTACGACCATTTGTGTTGGGAAGATACAAATACTAAAAGGATGCCATGCATATTTGTGTTTACTCCTTGTGGTGTGTGCAGGAGAGTCAGAAATTTTATTACTCTCTCCGTCCCATTTTACGTGAGATAATTTGACTCGACACGAAGTTTGAAAAAAAAGGGAAGATTTTTAAAATTTGTGGTCCAAAATGAATGATAGAAATTTGTATGACTGTAATTTTATAGTTAAATTGTTACTTAATATGGAAATGTGTCATTTTTTTTTAAACTGACTAAAAAGAAAAGTAAGTCACATAAATTGGAACAGAATGAGTAATAATTTTAAAATATGAAGAATTAAACATATCATTAAAATTTAAATGTATCATTATTTCTACGTGGCTCCGCCCCTGTAATTCTATGAGTTTGGTATTAGTTTTTTTAAAAATTATATGATAAAGTCTGTTCTGTGACCTTCAATTTTTTATATATATATTTAATTTATCTTTTCTACAGTTTGTTATAATCCAATTCTTTTACTCCAACTATGTAACATCACACTCCTTTTTGTAACATTCTGTTTGGCATTTTGTGTAGGATAAAAAAGTGGCACGGAAAATTAAGACAAAGTGTATAGACTAGTGTCAAACTAATCAGCCTATTTTGGTCAACTTTGGTTGGCTTTGAAGAACATTTTGAGATTTTGATTTGGTTAACTTCTTCTTTTTTTTATTAACTTTTTATATATATTCTTGTTCAATGTCTAATATATATCTGGATTGAAACTTAACTAATTTAAATTCACGTTACTTAAGCTACATTCGGAAGCAATTTGCATTACGTAAGCTATATTCGGGAGCAATTATCCAGAGCTCGAACCCAAACTTGAAGCAACTTCATCTATTATCCAGGGTGATTGATGAGAAGGTTTAGAAGGCGAGGGGTGTACATTAAAGGAGAGTATTGATAATGGTAAGATTATTTTGGTATATTGTGAAACTAGACTAGTAGTACTATTTTAGACCCACTTTTCTCTTTGACTTTTCAAAAATAGGCCTTGTTGCTATAGGCTTGGGAAGCTCTACTGACTGAATGTAGTAATTATTGAATTATAATTAGCCACTTAACTGGAACTTTATGTTATTTATATAGAGTTGGTATAAAAAGTTGTATTTGGAGAACTTTTGGGGTCAACAATATTTATAAACATATCATCTAGAATATGTGTTTATTTATTCAACTTTATACCGTATTTCAATTTACTTCAAGGTAGTTTCAAACTGATTACAACCCACACCACCAGCAACTTCCTTGAACTCTGTCCAGAGTTTCTTTAGCTCTCCTAGTCCCACGGCTTCGTCTATGGAACTTAACTTTTTGCATAGATGAGACCAACTTTTAACAGATAAACTGATTACAACCCACACCACCAGCAACTTCCTTGAACTCTGTCCAGAGTTTCTTTAGCTCTCCTAGTCCCACGGCTTCGTCTATGGAACTTAACTTTTTGCATAGATGAGACCAACTTTTAACAGATAAACTGATTACAACCCACACCACCAGCAACTTCCTTGAACTCTGTCCAGAGTTTCTTTAGCTCTCCTAGTCCCACGGCTTCGTCTATGGAACTTAACTTTTTGCATAGATGAGACCAACTTTTAACAGATAAACTGATTACAACCCACACCACCAGCAACTTCCTTGAACTCTGTCCAGAGTTTCTTTAGCTCTCCTAGTCCCACGGCTTCGTCTATGGAACTTAACTTTTTGCATAGATGAGACCAACTTTTAACAGATAAACTGATTACAACCCACACCACCAGCAACTTCCTTGAACTCTGTCCAGAGTTTCTTTAGCTCTCCTAGTCCCACGGCTTCGTCTATGGAACTTAACTTTTTGCATAGATGAGACCAACTTTTAACAGATAA
>JAJONR010006150.1:0-40680 GCA_029582245.1 Solanum etuberosum | reverse complement strand
ATATGAATAAATGAAGGAGTAGTAATTGACATATTTATTTTTATACAATAATAAGAAATATATAAACAAAAAAAATTATCAAGAAAATGAGAAAAAAAGAAGATAAATATGATTCTTGGCCAAAAAAGTGTCATATCACTTTTCTTCTAGATAATTTATATGTTGGTAAAGAAAGTAGATTGAGAGAGACAAATAGTTTTACTAAATTATTTTTATCCTAACCAAATACCTTTACATTTTGAGTTCGGACCCAACAAATCATAATAGTGATCTCTAAAAATCTCAAAACTTGAAAACTTCTAACAATAATAATAATAAAAATCAAAATATGAAGATTGCAAAGTTACATATTAATAATCAATTTTTCTATAAATTAAACTGTATCTTTAAAATTACAAATAAATTTTACATTCTCATGTTCTATCATTATAATTAATAAAAATTGATCCACATGAATACAAAATTATCTACATGTTTTCTTGAGTAGCATACATGTATATGTTAACTCCCTTTTCTACTTTTATTTTCAAAAATATCTTGACTTAAAAACACGATAAGTTAACCTTACAACAAAAAATACATAAAAATAAAGTTAACTAATCAAGTAAAAACTTTAAAGAATATTCAATTATGAGTTGAAGAGGAAAGAAGGACCATGTTCTCAACATAACATAATTCAATTCTCCAAAACCTACAAAGAGAAGAAGAGAGTAAAAATAATCAGATTCTTTAGAAACTACAAAAATAAGTTTAAAAAAAAAAGAATCTTAAGAAACCACAAAGAGAAAAAAATCACATCATTTTCTAAAAAAAATAATCATGATTTGTATCATCTAGAATCCAAAAAAATAATATTAAATATATAATTACAATAGAAAAAAGTGATAATTATAACATTTTACCTCGTAAAATCCAACTATGTAAAACATTCTTCATTATACATATCTCTCCTGCAAAATAAGATCAAAGAAGACAAAAAATAACCAACCAAAGAAACACAAGATGAAGAATAAGAAAAATGAAAATAAAATAATCATCATACATGTCTCAAGATAAGTTTTTATAAGTGTCATTTTAAGGAGTTATAAATTTGTATATTAAATAATATGAAGGTTATGAATATGAAAGGTTAGGAGTTATAGATATTACTAAATTAATTAAGATTTAAGTTTATGTAATTGAAGAGGTATGAATTTAGAAGATGATTTTATAAAATAAAATAATTGAGAAAAATTAGAAAAAATGTCAAAACAACAACAAAAAAAGAAGATAAATAAGATCCTTGGTCATTGAGAGGTGCCACATCACTTCTTTTTTATCTAGCTTTATATATATATATATATATATATATGATTGAGAGTCAGGTCTTGAATCTATATATATATATAAAGGAGGATATGAAAAAGCTGATGTGACATACTTCTTTGATCAGGATTTCTAATTATCTTTTTTCTCATATTTTTTGGAATTTCCCCTTTATTTTAGGATTTAAAATATTACATTGATCTATTTATATTATTCCTTATTATTACTATTGATTGATATAAATGTAGCAATTAATGTACTAACGGTAGAAAATTGGTTGGTTTCTTCTTCATTGAAAAATAAAACATTATTTTCTTTCTTTAATTATACCTAATTAAGAGATCATCATTTAATTAATTATTAATCTACTTTATTTTTCAAAAAAAATCACCATTTAGGATATTCTACACCATTACTATTTATCTCTTCTCCTAAATTCTTTTACTTTCCTTGTATTGCTTACGTTTCTATAAGGAAATGTAGAAATCAATGTAATAGTTATGAAATTTCAAAGGTAAATTTCGTTGCAAATTATTAAATGCAAAAATGTGAAAAGTCATTATATTTAATGGCATTTACATACAGGTTATTATGTTTTGCAGTTACATCATATTTGGACATATAAATATAAGGAACATTGCAAATGATGGAGAAACTCAGTTAATGTTGGGTTATAGTGATATTTCACTGTCTATTTTTAAAGGTGAGATTATCTATTTTCTTTTATATGAACGGATGTTAACAATTTCTATCTTCTTTTATTTATGCATTTTCAAAAGTAATTTATTAAAATACATGAGTGTTTACGAAATGTGAATCCTGAATTATGATTTTATATTTTGCAGGAGGAAGTATTACTTGGAGTCTCAAATCTATTTTCTTTTATATGAATATTTTTAAAGGTGAGATTATCTATTTTCTTTTATATGAATTGATGGTAAGAATATCTATCTTCTTTTATTTATCCATCTTTTGAATTTTTTTTATTAAAAGACATGAGTGTTTATGAAATGTGAACCCTGAATTATGATTTTATATTTTATAGGAGGAAGTGTTACTTTGAGTCTCAAATCTATTTTCTTTTATATGAGAATTAATGGTAAGAATATATATCTTTTTTTATTTATGCATTTTCAAAAGGAATTTATTAAAAGATATGAGTATTTACGAAATGTGAACCCTGAATTATGATTTTATATTTTGCAGGAGAAAGTGTTACTTGGAGTTTCAACCTAAGAAGGTTGTTAAGAAATTATTCACACATTCCAAAATAAGTGAGAATATCTATTTTCTTTTCTATATACATTTTTCAAAAATAGCATATTAAAAGATGTGAGTATCTATAAAATGTGAACTATAAACTATAATTTATACTTTGCAGGAGGAAGTGTTATTTGGAATCTAAACCTAAAAGACACATTTTGAAAGTCAATAACAAAAAAAAGATTACTCAAAAATTCACACATACCAAAAGAAGTAAAAATATTTATTTTCTTTTCTATATACATTTTTCAAAAGTAACATATTAAAAGACGTGAGTATCTATAAAATGTGAATCGTAAACTATAGTTTTATATTCTTTTAGGAACAAATGTAAATTCAAGTTCTAAGAAAACGTTTTAGAAGCCAATAAACAAGAAAACGTTGCTAAAAAATTCACATAGGAAAAGAGGTTGTTCATCAATAGATATAATCATAATGAGAAAACTTAGTAGGCATTTGACCACTTTCATTATACAATTTTTAAAAAATAATTGTTATTTTCAAAATGAAAAATAATTTATGAAATTGGAGTTTTGTAATGCAAATTCTAATTATTTTTTACTTTTAGTCAATAATTTGAAGTGAAAACATATTTTAATTATTTTTTAAATTTTTGAAAATTTCGAGTTGAATTTTAAAATTTCGTAGTCAAAATGTATTTTTCAAAGTTAAAATTCAAAAAAAAAATATAAAAAAAATGATCAAACGCCTCCCTTAGTAACTTATGATTGGATAGGCATGAGAGATATGAATTTGCAAAGAAATGAGAAAATATAGATAGTTTAATTTTTTTTAATTATTTGTTACCGTATAATATACCTCAATTATTTTTCTACCAAAAGTTTAGTTTCTTATTGTTTGTTGTTTTTCTGTGTCTTTTTTAAATTTAAGTAATGAAAACTTAAAATGGTAGAATAGTCAAAATGAAGGTCTAATGATAAATTGAGTTTTCACAATTCAATGATATTTGATGAAATTTTGCTCAATACCATCATTATTTGCCTTATTGCAACAAACAAGCAAGATATGTGATGATTATCGCCAATTTTATTTCGATTACTGGAAAAGCGAAGAGACCAGCATTATGAGAAAATAAGTAATAAATAACGAGGTATAATCTATTGCAGAGGAGAAAATGGATGACATTGTCACTAAATCTTAGATTACCTAACTAATACATAACGAGGTAAATTTAGAGGTATTTTTGCATTATAAACTACATTGGAATAAATATTTGAACTTTGTTTAATGCGTTTTAGCGGAAGAATCCTCTATTATTATTTTTTACTATTCATGTTTTAGTAGTCTCGGGCCAATGACAAAATTTCGAATAGAAGGGAATCAAATTCAAGGGAAGTAATTTTGATGACACAAAATTCAACTTCCTACATAGAAGTAGCCCAAGTGGAACAATTGGATATTAAGGATTCAAGTTTAAATAGCTAATTTAAATAGATTGCTTTGTATTTATATTGCAATGTTTTTCACCAATATTTCGAGATAAACTTTTGTATAGAATGCTAAAAGAATTATAAAAGGATGATAGAATCATGAATGATATTTTTTTGGTAGTATTTTTTGTAGTGATTCTAGAAGTAATTATTTATATACATTATGGTTTAGCAAAAAATTACACATTGTTTAGACAAACAAAAGTAATTATTTTATAAATTTCAAAATAAATGAAAGGAAAAATTATGTCTAGATAAATATGTATATAAAGAGTTCAATTTACTGAATCAAATTTTCTTTTCGTTACAAAAATAAGGAGCATAAGTTTAGCGATATAAAAAATATTTTCGGAAGATGAAAGACTCTTAAGCGACTTAAAATTATAAAAGTTATAAAACTTAAGTACTAATAATAAACTTAACTAAAACTTGAAATCTGAAATATTTAATCATTAGGATGACACTACAAAAAATATATAGAATATTTTAAGTACTCAATTATTCTAAAAAGTTATTTAGTGAATTTAACGAGCTATTATGATCGCGCGAAGCACGGTTAAGTTCACTAGTTGACTAATAATGAACAATATTAATGAAGTTTTTGCATACATAAGAATTAAGATCAATAAGTATGTACATTTGGTATGGTTGAATATTTTTAATAGTTTAAAAAAACTTATGATATAAATCATGTTTCATGTTATTGTTTTTAAGAAAGTAAACTATATTTTTAAAAAATCATGTTCAAATACATTTTCAACTTCAAATCAAACTTTATAAAAAAATATTTTTTAAAAATTTATGTCCAACTGCTAGCTAGTCAAGTTGAAGAGTACTATGTAAAATAAAGAGATTAGTAAACTAACATAGTTTAGGTAAGGATCGCTTTATCCTTAATTAGATGTCTCACATTTCAGACGAGTGGGTAATCAAGGGATACAAAATGATAAGTTTATAACTTATGGGGAAAGTAGAGACCTAAACAAGAAAAAGGGGAGCCAACGTGTGAATTCTCCCTTTCTTCAATTTTCAAATACTTAATTGGAGAAGCACTATGTGAAAATTCCAGTGCAAGTTTTGAGAAACTGCGAAGTATTCAACTAAGGACGCGGGAAGAAGAAGAACCAAACAGCCCTGAACGCTCATTTCCCTTCTAATGGCCCGTAATAAGGTAGTAAATTTCAGTTTTTTTTTTCACACCCACTATTTATTTCCTCAATTTGTGCTTCACTGAATCACTTCCTTTTGATTCTTGAAAAAAGATTAGATATTTTGGTACTAGATACTAAAATTAGTTCTGGGGTTTGCAACTGAGAGTTTTTTTTTTTGGTGAACAGGAAGCGGTAGTGTTGGTAATTGATGTGGGTCCTTCCATGCACTCAGTTTTACCCGAGATTGAAAAAGTTTGCTCATTGTTGATACAGAAGAAGGTATCATGTTGCCACTTTGGGTTTCTTCTGGTTTTAATTTTTGTTTGGATTTTTTAATTTCCGACATTACATACCCGTTAAGAAAAATGTCACATTTGTCCTATTTTTGGTGTATGTAGCTGGTTTTCAGCAGATATGATGAAGTGGGGTTTGTCTTATTTGGAACTGCAGGTAAGTCTTTTGCATAGTGGCTGCTGATGTAGTTTATATGGAGTAAAATTTTCCTACAGAAATGGAAAATGTTTTTCTATCCGCAAGTCACTTTTTTTAAAATTATTTTCTGGTGTTTGGTTGGATATAATTGGGAACAAATCGTCATAGTATAAGGTGAAGGATTCAACCGATTGGGGGTTTTATGGAGGAGGTTGAGATTCAACTTGTTGAAAATTTTGTGGTGGAGCTAGTTCATAAAATTCGGGCGAAGGGGGAGCTCGTTAGTGGTTTACCCTGATTTTTCATTTATATATATTGGGGAAGAGAATTTGTGTGACACAAGTTTAGCCATCTTTTGTGTTTACCTCTTTAAGAGTGAATCTTATGAGGTTATTCCCTCGACATTTTTGTACTCTCTTTTATATAACAAAATTGCTCATATCTTCAGCTTGATGTTGGTTAACTGACCTAATAATGATAAATTTATGTTATTTCTCCTTTGTCATACATTTATCTTCATTGAAGGGTTGTTTTCTAATTTCTTCCTGATACCTAATTATTTCAAACCTAACTGAATAGAGTTTGAGCATAATGTTTTGCTGATACTTTTGCGTATTAAAAGTTGACAACAATGTCTGAGTATTAGTTGAAAGAAATGACATAAACTAAGAGTTGGATAGTAGTAAAGGAAAATGACTTTCATCCACAAGCAAATGAAATCATTTTTGCACTTTTGGTAGAAAATACTTATCAAAGTTCAAGTTAATCAACCTATTTCATCAATGAAAGCCTTTTTTGTCATACCAGACACACTGTGTGTCCTTTGTTCCCCTTTCTTAGTAGAGGAGAATGGGTTGTTGGACTGGCCTGTCCATATCATTTTCATATGATTATCTGACTCTTTCTGGAATTTGTTGCGGTAAACAATTCTGTTTCTTAGCATTGGTGTTGGAATTTTATCAGATGACCTGTATATGTATTTTTTCCCAGACACCAAGAATGAATTGAAAGAGGAAATAGGAGGATATGAACACGTGACAGTTTTGCGAAATATCAAAGTTGTAGATGAAGATCTTGTTGATGCTCTGCAAAAACTTCCACGAGGAAGTGTTCCTGGAGATTGTATCCTCTATAATTACTGGGTGGTGATAGTTTGGACTAATACAATTGTTAAGCATGCAATCCTTGTTCGAGTCACTGTCTGTCTTCCCTCAATATACTTATTCCTCTATATTAATTCATCTGCCTCACTCTATTATGATTCACTTAAAATGCATGCTCGTGCACACAACTTAAAGTGTTGGTGGTTACCAAAATCAGGCTTCAAAAGAAAACATTATAAGTTAATATTTATTAGAGCTACAAATGAGGATTTCCATGAATAAGAGTAGGGTGTATGAGGTATAATAGCTTTTCTCATTCCATAGGATGTGTTTTTGGCTGTGGAATATGTTTCTGCACTGGTTTAGTTCTATTGTAGACTTGTAGCCTGTGCACTGGCTCTTTTTAACAGTAGTTGTGGCATGTGATTTTGTTGACTTCTAATCTCAATGTTATTCTTATGTGCTCATGATGATCTTGAGTTCTTGATTCTTTAACTATCTGTATTAGTTCTTGATGCGATTGTTGTTGGTATGGACATGCTCATTAAGAAGTTTGGACAAACCAACAAGGCAAAGAAACGTCTTTGCCTTATTACAAATGCTGTTTCTCGCATCAAAGATCCATTTGAAGGAACAAAGGAAGATCAAGTAAACACCATTGCTACACAGATGACGGCACAAGGCATGAAGATGGACTGTGTAATTGTCAGAATGAAACAAGATTGGGAAACAAATAGGAGAATTATGGAAGAAAATGATTTTCTAATGTCAGTATTCTGGAATAAATCTTCCTCAAAAGTAGTATATGTGGAAAGTCCAACTTCTTTATTAGGTGCACTTAGAACTCGTAATATATCGCCAGTCACGATATACAGAGGTGATTTTGAAATTAGTGCACAATTGAAGATCAAGGTGAGAATTAAGAAATTTATGCTGATTTACTCAATTCTTTTCAATTTTGATTCTTTACCTTTTTCTTCTGTTAATGAAATAGCTTTTCTTAGCCTTTTTCTTTTTTTCTTCTTTGGTTTTGCCCTATATACTGAATTATGTCCAAGTGAGCATTTAGTGATAACATATACATTCCTTCCTAAAGAATCTTGACTGATTATGTTTTTGCATTACCTCTTTGTGACATTTTTCAGGAGTCTATCATATTTTTCTTTTATCAAATCTCAGGGACATGGTCTAATCATGAGGGTAGTATTTTATCATGGTGTCAGGCAGCTACTAGCGTGGCTGATTTGGAGACAGATTTATATAAGAGGGAAATATCCAGTACCATCAATACTAGGGTCAATAAAACTATCCTCCCGGAATTTCATATTTACACAATCAGCAGATATTGTGATAATCAGATTGGATAGTTTACTCTCATCTAGAAACTGTTGTATCTGATTTCAATCTATGGGGATTGTAGGGATTTTACAGTAGTCTAGAAAATGAGTAGGATGGTAACTTTAGAAGTATGCAACAACGACAACCATGCTTCAATCCCAAACAAGTTGGGGTAACTAAAAGTATACACCTGATGTATATCCTTTTTGGTCCCTAATTTGCTCATCATATGTGCACGTTTCTTTTTCCTTTTCTTTCCCTCCCTATTCTATTTTGGAGACAGTTTGATGTGGATGTTTAGTTACTAATAAATATTCTTTTAACCTTATCTTTCTCGGAAGAAAAAAGGAACTAATAATTGCTTTTTATTAGGTATGGGTTTACAAGAAAACATCTGAAGAGAAGTTTCCTACCCTGAAAAAGTACTCCGATAAGGCTCCTTCCACTGATAGATTTGCTACTCATGAAATCAAGGTTGATTACGAATATAAAAGCATAGAAGACCCTAATAAAGTTGTGCCACCAGAACAGAGGATTAAAGGTTTTCAGTATGGACCTCAAGTAGTTCCTATATCCTCTGCTGAGTTGGAGGCTGTAAAGTTCAAACCAGAGAAAAGTGTGAAGCTACTAGGATTCACAGATGCTTCAAACATAATGCGGTATAATTTTAGTTTCTTGAATACTATACACAGTTTTTTCAGGTTAGTATTTGGATAGGTGGGAATGTCTTGTGCCGTTTATCTTTCCAATCTTCATAGTCATATTCCACTTACTCAGGCATTACTACCTGAAAGATGTAAATATCTTCATAGCCGAACCTGGCAACAAAAAAGCCATCCTTGCCCTTTCTGCTTTGGCAAGGGCAATGAAGGAAATGAACAAAGTAGCAATTGTCCGATGTGTATGGAGGCAAGGACAGGGTAATGTTGTTGTTGGGGTCCTTACACCAAATGTCTCTGACAAGGATAATACTGTAAGTATGGTTTAAATTTTCACCTCTTGATTATTCTGTTTTCTCTTTTTAGTGGATATTCCACTCTTAGATTGTTGACATTCTCATTGACCACTGCTTGCAGCCTGATTCATTTTACTTCAATATTCTTCCCTTTGCTGAGGATGTTCGGGAGTTTCAGTTTCCTAATTTCAGCAATCTGCCTTCATCAATGCAGCCAAATGAAAAGCAACAAGACGCAGCAGATAAATTGGTTCAGATGTTGGATCTTGCACCACCTGGAAAACAGGAAGTGTTACCACCTGACTTTACACCTAATCCTGTTCTAGAGGTATGGCGTCATGCAGAATATTGTTGAAATATTAAGTGTGAAACTACATTTACCTTGGCACTGAGATCACTCATTGGGAACATAATTAAACTAATTTTGTAAAGAGCTGCCTGAATTTAGGATATTTTCTTGCCAGTTGGTCATGGTCAGTGCAGCAAAGTGATGCATTAACATTTCAAACTTTCTTTCTGTCGCCGAATTTGGTTAAAAGTAAGTTGTTATGATGCTTGTTGACATTGTTGCTGAGTTGTAATTGTCGTTAAGTTGGTAATGACAGCCTTTTCACCGCTTAGGTGGATAACTTGATTTGATTAATCATTTCATATTAAATATATGTTGATAATGGGACCTAGGTGGTACTTCAGCTTAATAATGTGCGTAACAGGATGCTGGTGATAGAAACCTTTGGAGATTTGGGTTTTAAGATTATAAACAGTGCTGCTTATCTATGAACTCTCTGAGTAATAATATGAAATAAAAAAAATCATAACTAAAGAATCCTAATTTTGCTCCATAATTGCCTTTTGCACTATAAGTTTCTAATCAATTAGTATTGTACAAATATCCAGCGTTACTACCGCTATCTTAACCTGAAGTCAAAGCACCCAGATGCTGCTGTTCCTCCACTTGATGAAACCCTCAGAAAGATAACAGAACCTGATGTTGAACTTCTTTCTCAAAACAAGTCCATCATAGAGGAACTCCGTAGGTCTTTTGAACTAAAAGATAATCCAAAGGTAACTTTCAATAGTCATCCCTTTATTCAAATTGGACTTTTCTAGAATAGTCCGACTATGGTGGCTTATGCCTTACCAATTATTATATAATTAATGCGCAGCTGAAAAAATCAGCAAGAAGAATAAAAGAGAGACCTTCAGGATCAGATGAGGAAAGAGAAGAGTTCGACAAAGATGCTGACGTCAAAGCTATAGAATCAATGGAATACTCAGCCAAAACAGAAGTTGAGGAAGTTGGAGACGTTAATCCTGTCAAAGACTTTGAGGAGATGATGTCTCGAAGAGATAATCCAAAATGGATTAGTAAGGCCATTCAGGGTATGAAAAATAGGATCTTTGATCTCGTGGAGAATTCTTGTGAAGGAGACACATTTCATAAAGCATTGCAATGTTTGGTGGCTCTACGCAAAGGTTGCATCCTTGAGCAGGTATGTTTTCTGGTTCTCTCTCTTTGTGCTATAGTTAAATATCAAATATCTGTGACACGCGCCCAAACAAACTAACATAGCAACATCAATTTTACCTGCATAGGAACCAAAGCAGTTCAATGATTTCCTGTGCCACCTGTCTAAATTTTGCCAAGAAAAAGACCTGAGAAGTTTCTGTCTATATCTCACATCTCATGAAATCACTTTGATAACCAAGGCAGAAGCTCCAGACAGGTCTGGTCATATTTCTAATTTCCTTAATATATTGAACTGCTTATATTGCTCTGTCCTTACTTCTTCCGTGTTTTCTTTCCTTGATGCTGATTTCTTTATTTGGTAACTTTGTATTTATCAGTGAAATTCCAGAACACGAGGCTAGAAGCTTTATGGTCAAGCCTGAACTTGACTCGCAAAATATGAAATCAGAGGCTAAAGCAGAGGATGATATAATGAGTATATACCTGGGTGGGAAGTAGAAAAGGAAACCTAGGGAGATGCATATTGTGTGATGTACAGGCAATCAGCGTTTTCAGCAAGAATGACAGTGTAAACTTAAAAAGATCTTATTTTTGAGGTTTCTGCTGAAGATTGAATCTTAGACCTCAATCAGCTTCATTTTGTTACTCCATCCTAAAGTTGTTTGTTTGGTTGTTCAAAGGTCTTTATATTATTTGCCTATTTTTGTCATAGGTTTCTGCTGAAGATTGAATCTTAGACCTCAATGCTTCATTTTGTTACTCCATCCTCAAGTTGTTTGTTTGGTTGTTCAAAGGCCTTTCTTTTATTTGCTTATTTTTGTCATTTCTAAACCTATTCTATAGATGTCTCTGTCTATGTCCATGCCTATTGATAGCAGGGTGCTAGGTATTAAGGAGGTATAACTTATGCAGTAAAGTGTTGCCCAGTACTATTTTTCACTTCTTTTGTTCGCTCCTAAACAACTGGCAATGAGCATATTTGCAGCAATTGAAGCTTATTTCAACCAGAAATTCCTCTCAACTGGCATAAAGTGAATGGAGCATTGTTCTTCTGATTGTGTGAAATACAAATAACAAAAAGGAACAATGTAATACTATGTCTCCCGTTGTACAAATCAAACTGTTGGTCTTAGCAATAAGGGATCTTTGAGATTATAGTGCCAAGATTGTTAAAGGATTAACAATAACTGTTATGCTACTTATAATAACGCAGAAGTCATTGTGTAATGAATAATACTAATACATGGATTATTATACGGGAAGGTCTCTTGGAGGAGAACATTTTCCAATTAAGTTCAAATTTAAAAAAAAATATTTTCTCAGAAAAATAAATTTCATAAATAGTGTTGCACACCCCCCTCTAATAGCCCCATCCCCACAACCCATTGTATTTCCTATACAGAGACTTCTGGGGGAATATTATCTGAAATCATTTATTTTACATGAAAAACATTTTTTTTATGCTAAACATACTAAGCAAGATTTTATACTGGAAATTGAACACACTAAATCAGATGAAATATCTTACGGAGATTATGTCTTATCCTTCAATGCATACATACGATCTCTAGGTATGCAAAAATCCTTTCACCATATATTTTCTATTAGAGAATCATGAACACAGCCAGGTATTCAAAAATCCCCACCTGGAAAGGTTGGGGGCTGGCTTGTCCCGTTCTCCTTTTCTTTCACAGGCTAACAAAATACTACACAAATTTATGAAAAGTTTTGCCTTTTTAGTATTAGCCACTCCATCCTGGTAATGAAGAAAGTGCCTGTAGTTTCTATCTCTTTGTCCAAATCCTGCCTCAGCGCCAATATCCATAGACAGTTCAAGTCTCAAATTTCAAGAGGAAAAGATAAGTTCTGCATAGATGACTTTCCCTCCAGGAATGATAAGCTAAGCTGAATTATCCACGGACTCCAATCAATTCAATATCAAACACCAACCATGAGTTTGGTGGGATATTCTCCCCAGCTCCCTCACTCCCGTAGCTGCAAAAACAGGAATAGCAAGAATTAATCAAACTTAGAAAGGGAAGTTACATGTGCATCAGCACAGTAGCAGAGTCAAGATTCTGGAGGGAGGGACTTATATTGAGACAGTAATAAAGAAAAGGATTGAGGGGAAGCAGGGAGAGGGATCTCGTGTCTTCAAATAAATTCGGAAAGTAAATATGCAGCATACCCTATTGATGGTGGGACTGTGAGCCTTCTTTTATCACCCACACGCATGCCTGTTATGGAAGACACAATATTATATTAGCAGCTGCAGCTACTAAAGAAAAGAATTAAGGACATATCAAATCTACTCATCGCCATCCTTACCAGCAAGACCAAGGTTCCATCCCTCTATGACGTCTTTATCACCTTCAAACAATAAAAAGGAAAAATCAGAGTTCAACAAAAGTCCATCAAAACAAAATAAATTCTTCCAAGAGTCCTGTGAATACCTAGACGAAATTTATATGGAGATTTTCCCATATTTGTGTAAAATATCTGCCCATTCTCCTTTAGCTTGCCGGTGTAATGAACTTTGATCTGTGCAACAGTTCGAACAGCAGAAAAAGTTGAGACTCTATTTTTCCTGAGGTGAAGTCGCCTAAATTCATAGTTCGAGATATCTATAAATTCTCAACTAAATTACCTTCTTTCCTGGAGCGGCCAATTTTCCACCAGGTTCACCCACAGCAAGCTCTTCAATGGTCAACCCATTAGACAAGGTCCTTATTACAGTAGACTTGACCTTCAGACTCTTGACCTCAACATCCACAGATTGTCTATTCATTTCATTCTCTTGCAGAACAGGAAGATCCTTGTTTACCAAACAGTCGTCCTGAGATTTCGTCTTCTTTTTCTTCTTCTTTTTAAGTTTCTTATCTGATTGGGGCCCATCAGCTACAGAGTCAGATTTTCCATCTACACTACTACTGCATGCATGGATGGTCAAAATATTATAACCAAATATAGTCCCTAAAACAATTTCTAGAAGGAGGCTTTGGCATGCAATCTTGCCTAGAGAATGCAGGTATAAGGCAAGTGCATGATATCAGAGTATGTACATCAGAATTGGCAATAATGACATATATCTAGTACTCCCTCCGTTCACCTTGCTCGTGCACTATTCCAAAAATAGATTCACTTTTACTTGTCACTTTCAACGTATCACGAAAAGACAATTATCTTTTTCCTATTTTACCCTCAACATTAATTACTTATTCCCCCAAAATCATTTCCCAAGACCTAAGACTTCACATCAATTAATATGAGTATTGTGGTAAACTACTCAAATAATCATTGTTTCTTAAGGGCGTACAAGTCCAAAATGGACAAGTGAACGGAAGGAGTAGTTCATAGCAGATTTAGTTTTTCCCGACCTCTTTCCCCTCGACAAAAAAAGAGTTTTGATAGAGGTAGGGTCCCCTTTTTAGGCAGTAGGCATCATTGGGATTTGGTGCAGTTTTCAAGAAAACAGCGCGGCTAATTAAACATTAAAAACTCACTTATTGATGGTTCGTTTTTTATCTTCTTCATCTATTGCAATTGCAATTGAATCCTCACCCAGGTGACCAGCTTTAAGAGGATCTTGTTTCAGTTGATCCTCTTTAAGAATGACAGCACAGTCTGTATCATGGTTTTCAACAGATTTGGCTTCCACAGAATGCTTTCTTTTCTTCAATTTTGGAACATGATTAGAATCCTCTTCCGCAAGGGGCTCCAGAGTATCAGATTGGCCATCTTTCCTGCCAGAGCATATAGCTTGAAAAAAATTAGAAGGGTAATGAGGTGTAAGAAAAAACTTAAGAGAAACTTGATCAGTACATTATACATATATGGTGGATAAACTAGCAATCTGAACATGCGTAAGAACAAAAACAGAACAACTTCATTCAAAAATAAAGCAACATCTTACATATCAATTGTCATTGCCAACCCGACATCCACCAAATTTGTTTTATCCTCTTTGTAGTCCTTCCTATCACTGCTGGTATTTGCTTCAAGAAGTTTACCACCATTGCCCTCAGGCTGTTTCCTCTTCTTCTTTGAGTTAATGCTGTTTTCATGTCTGTGTTCAATAAGATGGAGCAAAATAAGCAGGAAGAAGGTTAGACCCTGTGCTAGAGGCAAGCAATGTTCCCTTGAATGGACAAAATAAAGGAGAAGAACATTCCACATGAATGCATGCCCACAAAGCAGAGAG
Organism: Solanum etuberosum; assembly: GCA_029582245.1. Taxonomy (NCBI): domain Eukaryota; kingdom Viridiplantae; phylum Streptophyta; class Magnoliopsida; order Solanales; family Solanaceae; genus Solanum; species Solanum etuberosum. Next base: position 26,010 of record JAJONR010006150.1, on the reverse strand, counting down.
GATAACATGCACTTAGAAGGAATAGCTTCTAGTCATTTTTCCTTTTCAGGATAACTCAAGAGCTGACCTGCCAGATGCTATTCATCTTAATTGTTAGCTTACTTTTGTAAACAATCATGAACTGGCAACCGGTCTACATGCCAACAATGGATATAAGAAAAGAATAGTTCAAAAAAATTCTTCAAGGTAACACTCAAAGCTAGAGAAAATATGAAATGATTCAATGTAAAATTTCCTTTGGTAAGATCGGGAACCTAGGATGGATAATAGACCAATTATACATTGAAAACTTTCAGCAAGGCTTCGTGGGGTTCATGAAAAAATCCAGATCTGAGAAAAGGTGGTTTTCAAAGGAGAAGATCCTATCATACTAGATACCTTAGTTCCTTATAAAGCTTATAATGGCCCGCGTCCAAGACCAAAAAGTTACTGCAATCACAGAAATCAGTAGTTGCTTCTGTGTGACTTACTTGGCTTTTTTAGATTCCACTGCGCCACCATTTTCTGTCCTATGAGGAATGTCATTCTTTTGATTATCTTCTGATGCTACTACAGCCTTCACGTCTGTTTTCTTCTTAAGAGCAGATAAGAGACAACTATCTTCATCATCGCTTTCCTGCAATATATCCTCATTTTCGGACTCACTTACTTGGTACTTCTTCCTAAGTCTTTTATGGCCGCCGTTGTTGTTGTTAATGCTGTTGTTAAGCTTATTGTCTGACACATTCTCATCATCTTCTTGAACTGAAAACGCCAAAAAGTTTATCAGAAGAATAGAAGTGCAGGATGTATAAAGATAAGAGACACTAGCATCCAAGGGTGCGGCCTAACCGTCGACGAAGGAGACCAGAGTTTGAATCCAAATAGGGGCAAAGAAAGCTAGGGAATTTTTTTTAATCTTCCTAATCTTGGTAGACAAAACTACCCAATACCTATACAAGTAGGAGATGTGGGTACCTAGTGGACCGTTATCAGAAAAATAATAGGAGCAATGGAATACACTATTGTGGTAGCTGAAACGGCGGATTCCCCTGCTACATTACAATACCTTGCTCCTTATACAGGAGCAGCACACCAGCTGGATCATTTGTATCAATATACTACCAGATCGTGCTGATTTGGAGGGAGGCAGAGAGAGGGGATTAGCAGTCTGTCAACTGCCCCCAATCCTTCTTTTAGGGCCTATTTGGACATGCGATATGAAATCATGATATAAATCAAATTGATATGAAATTGAAATTTAATTTGGACATGCAATTTGGATTTCTTAAGTTGTATTTTTTCTCATAAATATGAAAGCCCCACAAGTTGTGAAAATCATCGAAATTTCTCATTTCTTATAAATTCTTACCAAATAAGCAAACCAAAGTTCAAAAACAAGATATCGGAATATCCTAAGGCACCGCATTAATAAATCACATATCTCCGTGTTTCTTTTAAAAATAAATTCTTGTAAGAGAAAATACATAAAGTCCACCCTGAACTAATACTCTTTTTGTAAAGAGACACTTAAACTTTGCGGGGGTCCTAACACCCCCCGAACAATTTGAAAGTAATAACATTGCCTCATTTTTCGATTAAACCCAGTTGTGAGAAAAGGTGTGATTTTCACGCCCCAATCTCAAATTGCCACGTGTTAAATGTCATAAATTATAAAAATAAATATGAAAAAAATAAATTCTTTATTATAAATAAATTCTTTATTATAAATAAAGGAAAAAATACTTTCCAACCCCCCAACACCTCTCCATTCCTACATTCCTATCTACTTCTCCCCTTTCCCTAACCTTCTTCATCAAATAAAAAAAGACAATTAACTTCAATTAGAAATGGTAAACAAAAATCAATCTATTATTTTTATGCTATTATCATAGTAATTTTAGGAAAACAATCATCATTTTATTTTATTCCTCTATTCTTGGAACTATACAAATACTTCTATTAGCACCAAGAGGCCTTTCGCCTCAGATGGTTGAAGCAACCATGGCTAACCACCATTAATCTGCCATTATCGCCGGAAAATGCTTTTTCGTCATATAAAATGGTGACTAACAATGACCTTCTTTCTCTTCATTTTTTCTTTTGATCACTTTTGTTATCTTTTCATCATCTCCATCAAAAATATCAAATGTCGATGATGAAAAATTGTACCATCGCAATGACGAAGAAGATAAGAGAAGCAAATGACGAGTCCAGAATTGAGGATGACTAACGGAGTACTCGTCTTGTGACAGTGAATCGAACTTCGAGAAATACTACAGTGCTAACTCGGCCATAGACACTCCAACAAGCTTCAATAGTTGTTAATGGTGTTTGAATTGATTTGGGGAAGATGGATCTTTATTTTTAAAAAAGAATTCAATTTGAAATGCCACATGGCTTTTTTATATTGGTTAGAGGCGGTTTTTTAAACTACTCACGCGCTCTTGCAACGTGAGAACACAGAAGGTGCAAAAATAAGTGAAAATGACGTATTAAGTTTGGTTGAAAGTAGTTTAGTAGGATAATAGGACCTTCGTGAAGTTCAAGTGTCGTTTTACAAAGCAGGTCTTACTTTAATGGGGTAGTTATGTATTTTCTTTTCTTGTAATTACAAACTTCCAAATACACATAATTTTATATAGATCCACTAGTCAACATTAGTAATAACTAGTTATTTTTTAATATAATTCTTTCACATGGTACGGACAATCAATTCGCACCAAGCATGAGACTTTTTTTTGCAAAATTTAAAATGATGGATTTTTGTTTACAAAATATAAACTTATGTGTCAAATTTTTACATTTATAAAAAATTTGAAATCATGATTTGGAATGTCAAATCATGCTTTTTGGAGAATTTGGGAAATGAAATCATGATATGGAATTGCATGTACAAACGTAAGCTTAGTTTGTCTAAAGGAAGGAGATATCCCACTGGACTATCACAACCCACACTCACGGAGATAAGCGGGAGAAAAGGATAGGTGCAGAACTCATAATCAAATTTAAGAGACAATTGATAGCTTCAACCTTGCATGATCACATGGAGTTAAAAAGATACCTCCGCTGCTTGAAGCGGGTGAAGGTGGGGATATTTCTGGTTCAGCATCATTGATAAAGCTATCATCATACTTGTCATCATCACTGTCATGGCAGGACTCCCCTGTTTCCGTATCTGCAATATCCTCTCCATATGACTCTGTATCACTGTTTACATTTGCTCGCCGACTATTTCCCACATAGTAACCAGTCAGATAAACAGTTCTAGGACCAAGAACAGAAAAAACCACATCTTCTGCCTCCTCAAACTCTAAATCCAAATGGCATGACTCTGTCTTGTTAGGTAACAAAGCACAGAGGAAAACAGGACTCTTGTTCCCCACATTACACTGTACCAAACTTTTAGTTTCAGCATTGCCAATTCCCAATGTTGCCTAAAAGGACACAACATGCAAACAAGGAGCTAAAGTGGTTAATCTCCCGGCTATCCTTAATAAGAAATGAATATGCATCACAAATAGAATTCAACTCAAATGAAAACTTAATCTAGCTTTTGAGCTTCTTTTAAACTTTTTCCCTTTCTTTACATCTTTTTGCTTTGTTACCTGAAATTGAAACTACTCATACGGTCACTCCATTTCATTCTATATGACAATACTTGACTAAACAGAAAGTTAAAATTAGCATTAAATTGACTTTAGCGGAATAAAGGATTAGCAAACTGTTGAAAAATTAGTTTGATAGGGAAAACATTTCATCAAGTTTAGCTTGTACAGCAATTGATGATGCCAAACAATTTATTGTTTTTTTTGTTAACAATGTGAAAGATTACCATCAACAAACAACCACAAATCACAACCTAAAGAGCACCTAATTCCACAGCCACCTTCTAGAGAGGATGGTGAAAAGTAGGTCTTAAGCAAACAAAAAACAGCAACTAGTTACATTTCCAGTCTATGTAAAGCCTCTAGATCTAATTGCTTTCTTGGAATCACAAAGTACGTATATTTCTCTTTATATGTGCAATTACTTCATCCGGCTATACATGCTTTCCTTGGAGCATCTTCCATGTCCTAACTCTCCATGCATGGTATATCATAGCTCCTCATACAGCTTCTAGTATCCCCTTTTTGAACTGCTTCCACTGCTTATTCTTCAGGTTGATCAAACCTCTTCTCAATTCTCTGTCATAGAGTGTAGCACCAGTCCACTGCTCTATCCAAGTCCTAACTACATTGATCCAGCTACACTCCACAAACAAATGCGTTGGGTTCTCAGGAACTTGATGGTCACCACAGGCAACACTCACTCTCCTCCACTGGTATATTCAGCTTCAATAACCTGTCTTTTGTAAGCAGTCTATTTTGAGATGCTAACCACATAAAGACTCTATATATAAGCTCAGTAGTAGCAAGTCTAGGTTGTTCTCCTGTCAGATCTAAATAGTTACAAGTAATGAAATACTCACCTCTAGGAGTCAGACCATACTTCCCCTGCACATACCATCTTTTCATCCTTTCTTTCAAAGAGTTCATCTCCCTCCAATACCAATTACTATCTGGAGGAGTCTTGTAATCCCATATGCTTTCAGACTTTCAGTATATTTCATATATACACCATGGACCCACTTGACCCACAGTGAGTTTTTCTTTTCAATAAGCTGTCACAACAATTTATCAACAGAAGCAATATTCCAAGTTCTGCATCCCTTGATATTTAGCCCCCCTAACTTCTTTGGAAAACAAACTTTTTCCCATGAAACCAAGGAGATCTTCCTTTTGTTTTTAGAGCTTCCCCACAAGTATTCCCTACACCTCCTATCCACTTCTTTCAATATGCTTTGGGGCAAAGTAAATACTACTCCCCAAGAACTATGAATGGAAAAGAAAGCAACATTTCTAGTCTGAAGTTTGCCTGCAGAGGATAACTGTTTGGAGTATGTCAGTTTGATTCAGTTGGTAATTTTGTCTACTAGTTGTTGGCATTCCATTTTACTCTATTTCTTGGATGAGAGGGAAATCCAAGATATCTTATGGGGAATGCTTCAATAGAAAATTGTGTCTAAGCAATGATTTGGATTTTAAGTTCATAAGTTACTCTAGCCATAAAAGATTCTTGATTTGACTATATTAGCAACCAACCCAGTAACATCACTGAAATGTGTTAGTGCTTCCATGACCCTATCTACTAAGTCAACTGTCTCTTTATGAAATAGCATAAGATCATCAGCAAATATAAGATGAGTCAACTGTACGGCCTTACGCATTGGGCGGAACTTAAACTTAAGCAACATGCTCATTGTTTTTAGAATCCTGGTACGGTAATTTATCACCAAGAAAAACAACAGTGGTGAGGCAGGATCACCTTGCCTAAGTCCTCTTCTCCCTTCAAAGAACCCATGGCTTTCCCCATTTACCCTGACAGAGAATTTTGTTGGGGTCACACAAGTCATCACTACCTTAATGAATTTCCCAGGAAATCCAAAGCCTTTCATTGCTTCCTCCAAAAATTCCCAACTCACCATGTCATATACCTTCTTTAAGTTAATTTTTAGTAGGCACCTAGGTGAAGTCTTCCTCTTGTAGTGCCTAAGTAGATCATGACAAATCAAAACATTTTGGATCGTTGATCTCCCTTAAATATTGCTTGGTTCTCAGCCACCAAATGATTTACAACAGTTTTTAATCTTGTACAAATCATTTTGGAGATGCATTTATACAATACATTACAGCAAGAGATTGGTCTATATTGGATATGTTCTGGATTATCAACTTTAGGGATAACTGCCTCAGTGATGTCCTCTCCAACAATATCCCATGTTGCTTTGGAAAAGCAACTACCATAACCACCGGGCCCAGGGCTCTTATTACTATTAATTTTAAAGATAGCAGACTTTACCTCCTGTCCAGTAAATGGCTTAACTAAATCAACCAGCTGATCAATAGTTAGAAGAGTACCATTCTGAATAAAGCTAGGAAAGACTTTAACTCTTGTTGGAGCTGCTTTTCCTAGCAAATCAGTATAATAATCTACAGACACCTGTGCAACTAATTCAGGGTCATTCTTCCAGTCACCTTGGTCATCCCCAAGTTGTGTTGTAGAAAGATGGAGTTTTCTATTTTTGATCACAAAATGAAACTACTTGGCATTGTCATCTCCTAATTTTAACCAAGTTACTTTACCCTTTCGTAGTAAGTATACTTCATCCAGATAAGAAGACTTCCTGTAGGTTTGATATTTCAAACTCTCCTCTTGTTGTATCTCCATATTCCCAGGATCAGCTTGCATTAAGTGCATTCCTATCATCATCAGCCTTAATGCCAAACAATTTGAAGTCCCAAAAAGGAAACATTTTCATATGAATCTGGATAGAGTGTACATAAACTTGAGATTATAGTAGTTTAAACTTTAAGCCCTATACAACATGGATTTCTAATTCAATGTGCTTAAACATCATTGACATTTACACACCAATCCCTAATTTATCTAAAATATTGGGAATTGAAGAAGATCCCATTCATCTATAAATCACCTGAGAAATTCGTAGCCTTCCTCTCTCATTATTGGACGAATGAGTAACTGGCTTACCAGCTTTCACTTCAATACCTATAAAACCAAAAAAAAAGTAAGCGATCTAGTGATGATCGATCAAAAAAGCTTTAGAAAACAGTTGACAAAATTTTACCCCAAAATGCCATTGTTTTAGCTTCGCGGTTGGTAAACCCTAGGCGAAGCGAAGCGGTGATCCTTGTTTCCCCTCAAACCCTAAGCTATTTATACGTGTGAGTTTGCGCGGGAGTTTGTTTCTTGCTTTACTTAGCGCGCTTAACCTTTTATTAGAGTAGTAGTTAAGTGTATTTTCTCCGCGTTAATTAATAATAAATGTATATAAATAGAATAAATTATTGTGTGTATATTATATATTAATTACAATTTATTAAATAAATGAATCTATTAAGATATATAATGTATTTAAAGAAAAATATGGTAATTCACTACCACATTAATAATTATCATTACGTATAATTTTTATACAAAGTATACTTAAAAAAAAAGGATAATTCGTCATCATAGTAATAATTAGGGAGCAAACTTATGTTGGTATTGTTATATGAAAACATGCTCTAAATAATAAGGTAAAAAAATAATACATCATATATGAACATAATAATATGATACAATTATCTATAATAAATTAACAACAACAAAAAGAATTATGATAAAGCATAAAATAATAATTAAATTTGAGAAAATAAAATGAGAATTACAATTAGACTACAATTTTATAGGGCAAGAAAATTATTACTTATATTTGATATATCTATTAAGAATAAATAATACAATTATTTTGATCTTTAATACATGTCACTCGATAAAAATAGTCATTAATGTATGCAAAATGGATATTGTTTTGGTATTCCGCCCTAAAATTAACAGTTCTCTGTTAAAAACTAGTAATTATCTGCCTCCCAAGTTATTTCTCTTCTCTATTGATCAAATAATTTAACGCAATTTATCTTTTAGATATATATGTCCTTCTCTTCTACGAATTCAGATGTACAGCAGAGAGCAGAAACAGTAATTTTTCCGAAAAAGTGAGTAGAAATGAAGATAAATCCACCAATATTGTTGCAAATAAGCAGATCCTATATTAAACTAGTCAAAGCTGACAATTTTCAAAGGTGGATTGGTAGACATTTTTCTAACACTGAAACTCCAACTACCAACTTTATTGTTGATGCTTCATTAGCTGTTCCCATTTCAGCTTCATCCATGGAATCCGATAACTCAAAGGTGGGTTTTCTTTCTGTCTCACTGTTTTCACGCACACCCACCAAAAAACACAAAGTTGAAAGGAGCTAATTTTGAGCTGAACGAGAAATTGAAAGCTTACATTTTTATGTAATAAATTTCAATTTCAATGCATTTTGGCAGAAGAAGGCAACTGATTCAACATGGGTTTCGAAGATTGTGTTGTATTCTTTCTGGCAAAGTTCATGTTCTTGGAGAGTTCGCTTCGCCTTAAATCTCAAAGGTCTATTCTTGGTCAATCCCAAGATTGAATTTTTGTTCAATATCCCTTTTTTTTTGGGGGGGGGAGGAGGTGGGGGTGGGTGGGGTTGGGGACTTCAACTGAATAATATTTTGATTGTTAACTTTGTGTTTTGGTTTCTGGGATTCACAGGTCTTTCTTATGAATATAGAGCAGTAAACCTTGGCAAAGGAGAACAGTTCACTTCAGGTATTATGTTTGATTTTTTTGATAGTCATTCACCTGTATGGAATTCAGAAGTACCAAAGGCTTTTCTTGAGGGCAATATTGTGTTGATAAAAGAAGATGCAGATAATTAATTCCCATAGAAATTACTATAAGTAGTGGATAACTCCAGCCAAGAAAGATATTCTTTGTGGTGTGCGGGAGATGTCTCTGCAGATTTTTAAATTGAAATAATGGTGTGTCAGACAGTCTGAAGATTGGCTAATCTAGCTCCCATCTGCTTAATTAGACATAGAGATAGTAGTTGCTGCCATATTTGTTAGAATACGAACATTACTAGATGCTATTGATGGTTCAACTTCATGGCTCTTCAGAGTCTATGTAAGCCCTTTAAGTGAAGCTTTTGCTTATAGCTCCTGAGTCATGATTACTTTTAAACCAAACTCTTATAGTTCTTGATTATTGTAGTGATGAACAGAAATAGCAGTCATTTCAGTCAAGAGTATAAATAAGCCCTTTGGCTGTTTTTGGAACGTATAACACTAGTAGCTTATACCTCATGATTACTATAGTGATGGGTACTGGGCAGAACTAGAAACTATTTCCGTGAAGAGTAAGAAAAGTCGTTCGACTGTTTTGGATAACTCATAACATTAGCTTATGTACGGTTCAGAACCAATAAGCTGAAAAAGTATATCTTAAACTTCTTGTTAATTGCTCTATGCCGAATGCTCCAGTATAACACACATATGTTTAGCTGTGAATTGCCCCTTTGCTTCTTTAGTCTGCTTACAACAGAGAGCTCCCTGTGGCAGGCTACCGAATATCTGAACTTTGAATACTGACAAGGTTTAAGAGAAACAGATCTAACTTCATACAAGTGTTCAGCTTTAGGTTAAAAAATTCAGGTCCATCCCTAAAATTACTAATTTTCCTTGTGACATTTCCAACTTCACCTAGCAATAATCACATTAGCCAGTGATATAGTAAAAAAGCCTATGCATATCTGTAACTTAGGCCTGAGGTGACTGCTTTATGTTTATTACGCCAATAGGCAGTGAGAGATCAAACCAGAAAGAAGTGGCTCTTCCATCAAGTTGTCAAGCGGAAACTTGAACTGCAGTCTCATATTCAGTGGGACTGATCAGGAAAAAAAAAGACTCATTGTCAGTGGGTTCTACAACCCCAGGAACATTCGTGAGATTACAGTATTTTTCTGAAGTTTTTTATTAACTGGTACCAATAAGATCTCATCTTACCCATTTTTATCCATAGGATATCGTTCACGCAGCATGTCCTCCAAATCATCTTAAAATAGCAGCTGTTTCAGGTTCTGATTTCTAGTTTTTGTAGCTCAAACTACCCTCCTCTCTAAGACAGCATAAAATTGTCCAATTGACCTTTTCTGTGATATGATTAAGATCACTTCTTCTCGACGGTAATATATGCCCATTTAATCGTTCACTTTCTTTGGTAAGGATGCTGAGCCAGTAGCCTTTTAAGTACACTTAGCTCTCTGATTATTGGTGCCTAATTCTTCCTGTAATATAAGACCTTTTTTAAGTCAAGAAAGGATTAAAGGTGTATAAATAATAGGAAGTCTTACTATGGGATATTCATAATATTATGTAGGTAGCCTCAGTTTGATTAAGCATTGGTATACATGCAAGCTCTTGCCCTGTTTGGATAGGGGAAAGCGTCAAAGCAGACAAATTTATCCAGAAAAAGAAAAGGAGATGAAGCATAGATAGGTCTACTTGATGATATAAGGATATTCTCTCTTGATTGAGTTCGGGAAAGCCAGTTTCAACTTCAGATTGTATAACTTTGTGATACCGGCAGCCGGCTTCTGCAATCCAGTTATGAGAACTGTGATAAAGTTCTGGATCCATTTAGTTTTTACCTAACACGAGCATAAACACAATCTTCCATAGCAATCAGTGTTCAGTGGTTAGCTAGCATAGTTTCTGAACTTGAGCACTGCTTCCAGAATGAATATTGGTGGTATATGCATAATTTTTTGTAGCACCATTAATTCTGACTAATGTCATATGCATATTTGCAGAGTTTGATAAATTAAATCCTCTTCATTATGTTCCTGTTTTGGTTGATGGTGATGTGGTAATTTCGGACTCCTATGCAATTTTACTGGTAGGATCTCTTAAGCTTATATGATCTTCTTTGATTCCTAATCCTGACACCATCATGAATGATTCAGTTGTGTGCCAATCTCTTTGCTGTTTGGGTAGTATTTGGAAGAGAAGTACCATCGGAGACCCCTGTTGCCAGTTGAACCTCAATTAAGAGCTCTCAATCTTCAGGTTAGATCCAAGTGCCTATGGATCCTTTCACTTAGGCAGTCCTTGAAGGGCATTATGAATTAATCAGAAAAAGAAGTCCTTGAAGGGCATTTTGAATTGTGTTGCATGTGTATGCTCATTATCTTGAGTCCATAAGGGCAAGATATCTCGAAGAATGGTGATATATATTATCTCCAAATTTAAGGTTGATGAACATTGACTTTTTTCATAAAATATGTACTAAGGAGCAAGGTTGGTTGCAACTAGGATAAAAGCTGTGCACCCTGTCTTTCTCTGCAGGCAGCAAGTATTGTCAGCTCTAATATGCAGCCACTTCATATGTTATCAGTGCTGGTATTCTCTTGCTCCAGCAGTTCCTTTTGATGCTCTGTCTTGTGAAGGATGTTGTTTTGTTAGGCAATAATAGTTGCCGTTCAAATTTCAGAGGTACATGGAGGAAAGGGTTGGTCCTGAAGAGAAACAATTATGGGCAAAATTTCACATACAAAAAGGTTTTGGAGGTAAGTTTCTTTAGAATTTTCCCGTTGATTCCTAAGTTTGTTCTTTGCTTTTTTCCTAACCGTCTCCTAACAATTTTCTGCTACTTCACTGTAGCTTTAGGGAATTATATCATTCCTCCCTCCATTCCTCGAAGGCATTTTTGTATTTGAGGTTTTATCAAGGATTTAATGGAATAATCTCTTCCTTGCCTAAGTTTTTAAATTTGAAACTACCATTGGTTTTTAAGAAAAGAAGGTAAAAATGGGAAATTATGTAAAGCCAAGCAGGCTATGCTTGCTTGTGTATCCATTGCAGGAAATGTACTCCTGTGGGATAAGATTTGTGCATGTTCTATTTACCATACTCATTTAGTCCACGTGAAAAAAGAAAAGTCACCAATAAAGCTTTCAAGTTAATTTGATGCTTGAGCTTTGAGTTGTTTTGGTACATAAGAATGCTCATCGTTGTACTCGTCAAAAAAGAATGTTCATCATCATGGAGTCCCTTTTTCTAATTTATTTTACATAGTTTCACTGGATTGGTTATCAAGGAGTTAGGCTTACATATTTTCTATGTAGCGGACTAGTTTTGGGTTTGTAAATATAACTTGTATAATAGGGAAATCATCAAATGAGTGGGATTTCAATCTTCTATATTATCAATTGAGTTCGTGAAACTTGATTCCCTACAACTTTGCATATGGTTAGTTGTACATGTTCAAACTTTTTGAAAATCCAATTGAACATTTATTGGATTAATTGTCATAAAAGGGTATCACGTATATCTGGATAGAGATCATAATCGCCTTAATTGGAGGTCAATTTGATTTTCATGAGTCAAAAGAGTAAAATTAGTTCTGTGTGGTCTTTTTTAGCCTGACAGTGTTCAATATCCTCGTTTTGTTTGCTTATGCGTCTGGTATTCAAATTAGACAAGATGACACTATCCTCTTGTTTCTATAGATTCTAAGATTCAACTAGGACTCCTTCTGTTGCCTGATGTAGTGAATTTTGTTTCCTTGATCAGTATTGTTCGTCAACCTCTTGTTTAATTGGTTCTGAAGAAATTTCTTTTGTTTTGGAGCAGCTCTTGAAAAATTGCTGACGGGTTCTGCTGGAAAGTATGCTACAGGAGATGAAGTATATATGGTATTTTGTCTAGCACTTGTATGCTTTCTTGATAGCGTTGTTTTATTGTGCACCTGAATTCCTTGAGCTTCGAAAGTAGTGGAGATAATATCATGTCAACAGTTAAATGATACTAATAATCTTGACGATGTTATTCCTAAATGATCTCAGCTGATATAACACGGTGAACATTGCAGGCTGACGTGTTTTTGGCACCTCAAATTGCAGTAGCTACTAAAAGGTTTAACATTGACATGGTAAGTTTATGTGGCTACTAAATGTATTTGGTCATTTTTTTGGCTGCAACATGATAACTAGTTTAAACTCTTCTCACATCCTTTAAGTCTCTCTGCATTGGATTAAACAAACTTCATTGTCCTTAACTGCAAAACGAGCCAACTTGAATCAATCTCTGGACTAGTACTTTAATAGACAAGCTCAAGTTCGAGCTCAAGCTTGGCACATCTTATTTGTCTAAGTAACCAAGCTTGAGCTCATTAGTGAACTTAGTTGACATGAGCTTGGCTCTGAATCTCACCGTACCCACCAAAAATAAGCTATAGTATTAGGGATGGCTAATTGGCTATAAGGTAACTGAATGCCATTTTCATGGCATACACATAAGATTTACGTGATCATTTTCATCGAATCTTTACCTTTAAAAAAAACAATTTTACTATAATAGTTTACTTAATTAAGACAAGATTTCATTATCATTTCATGTTAGGAAAAATTACACGACATAGCAAATTGAGGCCCTTTATTTATTCGAAATAGCAGTAGGTTTAAAAAATTATCAGTGTAACGATAGTTTGGGGTTTTATAGCAGGCACACATGGATATAGTTAGGTAGTGACATTATACATTGTGTGAATATAGTGTCTTCCTCGACTCTAAAATTAAAATACTGCAAATCCTGCTATGTTTCATAATAATCGCATAATAACTACTGTATATAGGTTGTAAATTTGCGAATTAAGATAGAACTCACACCGCACTTGCACCATCTACATCCCTATCATAGTATACAATCATATATGAAAAATAAATCAATAGCCTTTGTTTCTATGTTTTTGTGTGGCTAACATTTTACATCACACTTGAACACACTTGTGAAAACTGAAACATGTGTCCTGTTTTCTTTCCTGGAATTTATATACTGTCACACTCATTTAATATTTGTGAACCTAACGTGCATCTTCTACTGTCTTTTACCCAGCCCCACTCACCCCCCGCCCCCCCTATGTTGCCTCACTAGCAAAACAAAACTTAAATAATATTATGTTTTGAAAAACTATGGTCGAACACATTTTGATGTTGACATTATTTTGTATGTACAGTCTGAGTTTCCAACTTTAAGGAAGATATATGATTCTTGTGAAGCATTACCAGAATTCCAAGCTTCTTTGCCAGAACGACAGCCTGATGCTCCCCCCTGAGCTTATATGCTAAATGCACAATTGCAAGAAACTATAAATGTTCCCTTTCTCTTTTTAATAAAAATCTTATGAAAGAAAAATATTGTTGACGAATGTTGTAATATGTAACTTTTCTATTATGACTGAGAAGCATTTGAGTCGACTGTCTTTTGAAAACAGCCTTTCTATCTCTACAAGACAGTGATAAGGTCTGCGTATATTTTACTTTCTTCGTATCTCACTTGTAAAAATTTACGGATATATTATTGTTGTTTTGTTATGACTGAGAAGTTAGGTCATTATCATTTTTTTGTCATGTGTAAGAAATTTAATTATAATTTGTAGATTTGGTTTTGGAGTTGATTCAAGTGTACGTGGAATAAAATGCGTCAAGTTTAGAATGATCTCAACTCCTAATGCGTCAAGTTTAGAATGATCTCAACTCCTAAGGGGTAGATATCATAATCTTTAATTTGGTCGGTCCGCATTTTTCTATGCAAATATATTGATTTGTATACTGTTCAATAAAAAAAAAATCACATGTTTACTATTCTCTTCGTCCAATAATAGTTGGACATTATATTATTTTTGGATGTCCATAGTTATCTCGTTGTAACTGCATTAATCGGGAAGTGTTTTGATGAGAAGCAGTTTCTGTTAGACTAATAAATTATAATAAAAAAAACACTTTTGTGTAGCAATTAGCATTCGATCAAAAAATTTAAATGTGTTTCTAAGTGTATTTTGCTTTTAGGAAAAGTTACTCTATCCATTTCAAAATAAATGTTATTTTCACCATATTCTTATATTTGAAAATAAGTGAAATTTTACATAATCAAGAAACATTAATATTTTTTTCCAATCAAAATTAACCTTGGTTCAATAAATAGAGTTTTACACCATTAAAGAGTCGATAGTAAAACATTTCTTACTTTCTAGAAGTGTGTAAATTTTTTCAGAGGTGTTTTCAAGGTAAAACATATTTTAAAATGAAGAGATTATTTTTTTTCTTTCGAAAAATAATCTCTACACTATTTTTCAAAAAAAATTATTTTCTTTCAAAAACTTAGTTAAACACATCGTGTTATTTTATTTAAAAAAATAAATACTTTTTGATCTTCCAAAAAATTGACCAAACAAGCTATAAAATCTCTTGGCTAATTTATTTTTTTCAGATCTCATAAATATAAAAATCTCATGTAAAAAAACGTTTTAAGCACATGCCATAAATCGTAAATGGGGGGCTGAGAAAATGGAGGGCAAAGGAGGTGCTTTCGATTGGGACCATCCTTTTTTTGTCCAAACGGGCCCTTAAGTTTTCTCATGACGTGGCTATATTATTATTATTATTATTATTATTACTATTATGTCAGTGTCTTGGTTACCATCCACGTACGTTGCTTTCCAAAAAAAATAAAATGTCTGAACGTGCTCTAATACAAATATTTTATCATGTGTTCAAATATTTAATTGAAATAAGCTTATGTAATTCAAGTGTTTAAATGAAAATCATTGATAAATTTAAAAAAATATCGACTTATCAAACATATGTAGATAACAGTAGACAAACTTTAAGAAAGATATAGGGAACAAATTAAAATGTATTCTTAGACTAAGTAAAATAATCCAATTCATATCCTTCGTTAATATTTGATTTATTTACAACCTTATATTTACAAAACTTACTGTTAGGTACTTTATTTATAAGGGTTCTTCGTTATAGAACTTGAATCGAAAATTGAAAAAGGATTAAAAAAATAATTATTCTTAACATATTTAAAATTGCTCACAAATATCATTCTCTGACTTATAGAAATTATTTTGCCCTTTTTTCATTTACTTAATCAAAAACGTTCTTAACATATTAAAAATGATTCAAAAATATCCTCGTTCTATTTATAATTTGATGTGATCATGTGAATGAAGAGGTTACGAACTTTAGTGATAATTTCCACTAAAATGTTACATTACATAACTTGGTGATCAGCTTGATCTTCCAAAAGGTTTGAAAAAAGAGGCATATCATGATATAGGAAGGTTTGAGAAATATATTTTTCAATTATTTTGTTATGATCATTGATTAAAAATTTTGGAAAGTTGTTTATTATTTTTTAAGAAATATTTTTAAAAAAATAATTCATAATAAAAGTACATTAAATGTTGAAAATAAAATGTGATATCTCAAAAGAAACTTTGGCATAACCATATGCAATTCTTCATTATAAATTAAATTAATTTCCACATCAGTTTGTACTTGGATCCAATTTGGGAAAACGTATTTGACTGTTGAATAGCATTAATTAATTGACTACAATATAATTTTCATATAATATTAATATTTCGTGATTGTTGTTACAGATTATTAATTAGTAGCCTCCATTATTAGCGGTTATTTATATCTGTAATTATTACTACATAAGCAAGGAGAGACATATAACAGTATATTCTCCACGTCCTAACATATTTTCATGCATTCAACACATTTTATATGTCAGATTCAAAGTTAGTCGGAAATTTAATGTGAATTCAGATACTAGATGAAAAGCTGAAAAAAATACATTTTATATGTCATGTTCTTAAGTATACACATCAAGTCATCAACTTATAAAATATGTCATCTTCTTTAAATATACACATGCGTCTAGTATGTCATCTCCAACTTAAATATACACATTAATTTTAATTGAGATAGATTTGAGGTTTTACGGTTCATTAAGATAAATCTATATAATTTAAGTAGGTAACATATTTTAAGAGTTAACTTATATGTGTAATAGATGATAAAAAAATACATATGTATCAACTTTTTAAAAATTTGAACTAAATAACACTTTATCAATTTAAATACTCAATTGAAACAAAACTTAATTCAAGTGTCTAAATAAAATTTGAAAAAATTAAGAAGTTATTTGTTACATTCGTATTCATTTTTATAGTCGAAATTTAAACTGAAAATATTAATATGGACACTTTATTATGAATTTAGATGCTTAATTGCAATTTGCATTTAATTTAAGTGTTGAAATAATTTATTTATTTATTTATTGATGAATTTTAAAAATGTTGATATGACACATCAAAATTTAGCTTAATAAAAAAAAGGCTTAATTGGTGAAATTCTCAAATACTCCAAATTAGGAAAAATACACTGAAAATGGCACCAATCTTAAAAAACATGATCACAAAGAATCATCATATTAAAATATTAATTTATCCATACATGAATGATTATAAGTACGTAATCAAATATATTTTCTCTTTACTCATATCCCTTATATTGATAAAATTGAATATGATTTAATTAATTCCATTTAATTTGTTAACGAACGATAATTTGGCGTATGTATGAGCCTGCAACTTGTTATATCTTTATATTATACAAAGTAAGCATACTATATATTTGGTTAGAAAGAAATCAAGAGAAATTCCTCCAAAAACGATTTTGTACCTATATTCCAATGTGTTGGTTATTTTTTGTTGTAATTTTTGTATGTTTTTGTGCTTACAATTTGATACTGAAAGATCTTATTGAATCTCAGGAGAATACATCTAAAATGAGTAAAGTATCTTTAGAGACAATATATTTGACATGCCTCAAAAACCAAAAAGATTTGGATTTAAGTTGAATTTTAGAATTTTCAAGAATTTAAAAACTAACAAAATAATATTTTCACTCTAAATTACTCACGAAAAGTTAAAAATAGATATTCAAAATTATATGCATGATCAAATACAACTTGATCAATTTTTTAATATTATTTTAACTTTAAAAACATAAAAAAAAAATCTTCAAATTTCAGAATGAAACATGAAAACGTCCTCTTCATTTGAAATGAAGTTTAATTAATCATGAAAAGTAACAGATTGGTGCTATTAATTGTTTCAATAATCAAAGCTTCGTCAAATCAACTATTCCTCAGAAATCACTTTTCTTTTGTAAATCAAGAAAAAGTTCATTTACTTCAAGTTAAAAAGACTTTTCAAAGACACTTTTACAAAGTATAATGCAACACAAAATATAGTTAAAAGATATTCCGAATTATCACATTTAAAACAAGAACTTACAATTAAATTTAAAACAATTTGTCCTCAGGTTAATTATATTTACTATATTACTTCAAATATAGAGTAACAATATTTTCATATACACTTGTGACTTAACATATACATTGATAATTGAATGGTTTAGCATTTAATTATTTATTAAATTTGTAAAAATTCCACAATTGTCACGATCCAGACCGTCGTGATTGGCACCCACACCAACCCTCCGATGGGAGAACCAAAACTACAGCCCAACTAATCCATTTAATCGAAGTACTACGCAATTAAAGTTACGGAAGCAGGTTTAAATAACTATATAATTAATACGGAGTCTCCATAAACTCCGGAAGTTCAACTAACATCTAATAACTAATGCGGAAATAACCCCTAGAACCTGAAAGTCATTGTACCAAAACTCTAATTAACTAACAAGTCTAAGGAAAAGGGGTGCAATCCCGAAAACTAAACAAAACACCCTAAACAAATAGTCTGAGTCCGAAAAGGGTGGACTTAAACAAGAGAGATCCATGGCAGCCTGAAAGAACTGGCTCACCCTTGAATCTGGCCACGCTCAATAGTCACCTAGCTGAGGTCTGTCAGTAGCCGCCTGAAGATGCCCTGTACTCAATAAGGAAAGAGCAAGTGCAATATCAGTACACAACCACAGTGTACTGGTAGGATCACGTGGCTATTCCAGTATGTGAAACATATATATAAGCAGTCACAACATAGTAAACACGCATATACCGAACATATACAATATCAGTTATCATTTCAGGAGCAATGTACAAGACCACATTCTCAATACAAGTATATATGACAAGTCAATGGTCCTCTCATGGAACCCAATTCAATGGTCCTCTCATGGAACCCATACCCAAACTGTTAGTGTGCCGGATTGTGACACCCGATCCAAGTTAGTGTGTCGGATCGTGACACCCGTTCTAATATATATGTCGGTACGTGACATCCAATCCCAGTTAGTGTGTTGGAACATGACACCCGATTCATTCAACATGCCACAATCACAATCACAATGTACATTCTCATAATCATACAATCAAGTGTTGATTTATGGCTTACAATCATTCATTCATACTCATTTACATTAGGTGTGATCAATAGTGCAACGTTCGCATACAACATGCATTACAATGAAACAAATATTAACATATATCACACAAACATGAAATCAAACCATCACCTACCTCGAACAAAGATTGAATCCCCTAAGAAACTTGATTCTTCCCTTTCTGGATTCTTTCCGCTTGTTCTTGGTCTACAAACAATCAATATAACGCGAGGATCAATACACAAGACCTAATTACCCGGATTATAATCAATAATATCAACCCTAGGCCAAACCCTTGATCCCCATACCCAGTTTAGGGCTTCTTCCACCATAAATCCCAAATCAAAACCCCCCCCCATCGATAATTACCCAAGAAACTAAGTTCTACGGATTGAAAAATGGATTCGGGGAGTAAAAACCTTACCTTTGGTGCTAGAAGAGGTGGAAAACCTTCAAGAAATATCACTGGGTCGTTCTTTAGCTCTCAAGATCGAATGTTGCAGAATAATAACGTTTTTGGAGATTATTTCTGACTTAAGTCGCGTCTATCCCGCTGTGGCAGACCTCATCCCGCTACAGCGGCCCCGCCCTGGCGAGAATAACGCCTTGGCGGCTTGCACGGAGACAGAGAGTTAATTAAAGAGTTTCAAACCCCCATTTCACAACACACCTTCAACCTATGACACTCAGAAATTACCCGTTCACGCTAAGATCAGTTTCGGGAGTTCTACTCGCCCGAATTCGATTCCGTAAAGTCGTACGGGTTCCTTAACGTCTTAGCTATCTAATCATGTGATCAAATTCATAATTATATCTCTCATTCGTTACCAGATTTCCCTAGACCTCACTGACTCCGATTTCGTCCAAATCTGGACTAGGTTAGGAAATCCCAAGTTACTACCAAAATATTTTCTGACCCCAATTCTTTCCCCATTGGCTTTTCCCTAACGACGGAATCAGGTCGTTACAACAATTGAAGAGACAAAAACCACATATTATTAAATAAAGATTAAATATGTTTTACCAAAAATTATAATCAATTAAATGTGTCTAACCCAAATTATAATAACTAAAATTTGAAATTATCAATTAAATATGTCTTTGGTGGAACAAAATATTTTTCATTTTTCGATTTTCTCATTTTCGATTGGTAAAAATTTTTGAAGTTATTTTATCTAGAAAAATAATTACTTAAAAATAAGAAAAAGGACTTATTTAATAAAATAGAAAAAACAAGTTACTCCACTTATTTTCCCAAAAAAAAACATTTTTCCTCCTAACAAACACGCCCTTACTGCTCATATTTTTTGAGAAATTATTTTATTACAAAAAAAATAGAAATGATTCACACTAACACTACGTTGGTCCCGTGCTACGTTAATTATTAGGGATCCCTTAATTACACTTGGTGGAGAACTAAATTAACATTTATGAAGAGAGAGAAAAAAAATTACGTATTTTAATTTAGAATGCATTGTCAAACCAACTTGGCCTAGCTTATATTCTTTTTATTAAAAATAAATATAGATTAGTTAACATCCCAACAGAATCAAACAATAGATCCTAAAGATATGTTTCATTAATTAATAACACCTATAACTAATATATCATAGTATAAAATACTAACGTTACGTAGATCAATAAATAAAGTCTATGCGTTGTATTAAAATTTGATTAAGTTTTATATATAATAATTGTTTCGTTTATGACGGGCAATTTTAAGAAGGATAAACTATTTTTAATGTGGTAAAGATAATTTTAATCTAGTAGATCAAATAGGAACAAATTTAATTCAATTTTTTTGGTCATTTCTAATACACTTGGGATATTTACTACTACTATTTTCCAAAGTTGAATTAATCTCTGATTAGACGAATAGAACAAAAGAGTTTACGTGGCTTAATATTAATATAATGCTGCTACATACTCTACTAGTTAATCACTTTTAGGGCTCCAATTGAAATATATTCATTAATAATTAGGAATGACAATTAAGACAGAATCGGTAGGACAAACTCTTAGACCGTTTGACCCCAAATATATTTGGGCAAAATTTTTTAAAAAAATGAAAAATGGTGTTTGGCCATACAATTTATTATTACTTGACAAATACATTTGTTAAATATCCTAAATTTCCAAATATTAGAAAAAAAAAATATTTGGGCCAAGTTTTAATACTTAGGAATTTTTAAAAAATTAAAAATTACTCCAAATTTTTATATTTTATAAAAAACACTCATCATTTATTAATTCTAATTAATATTTATCTACCAAATTACTCGATTAATAACTAATAACTATTCTTCTCTGCTATCTATACAAAATGTGGCAAAAAAAGAACAATTTATTTTTAATGTGTTATAATTCATCCTGAATTTGTGATAAATTTGAGTATGCAATTAATGTATTGTTTTTGCCCATATTGTTATTTTGTTGTTGTTGGTTGTCATCAATTATGTTATAAGGTTATTTTTTTGGAACATGTTCATTATAAAATGACAATACAAACTTAAAGATATGTTCAATAATTTTTAAAACTTATGTATAAATCATATTTTTTGAAATAGTCTAATATTTCTCCCAAAACTTATGATTAAACATATGATAAAACTTCACCCAAAAATAATTTATCAAGAATATTTGAGAATTTACGATCAAACAGCTTAAAACAAAGCAAGGAAATAACCATGGGATAGGACAAAACTTGAATTTTGAAATTTTTAAATGGGACAAGATAGGTGAGTCCAAATTATTTGCAATTTGTTACTTCTAAATTCTAGAATAGTGTATTTGTTTCATATCATTTTAAAAACTCTATTTATGTTTTGTTTTGTTCTCTATCTTTTATCAAATAGGATGTATGAATACTATTTTTTTTTTAAAATTAATTTTATTTTGTCGTTAGTTATCAACCTAAATAGTAATTTAATTTTTTTCTAGAAAAAGGATGACCTTACTTTACCTACCTCAAAGGATGGTTTGATACTTAAAATAAAATTTATAGTGTTTGGTTGATACCAATTTATTTTATAATAAAAAGAGATAAAAAAAAGCATAAAATAATAAACGAGAGAAAGACAAAAATAACAAATGAACAAACAAAAACAATAAATGAAAGGCTAAAAAAAAAAAAAAACTGTTCGAGTGTGCAAATCGAGGAGATATCTGGGTAATCCCAATATTTTATAGCCTATGGTATTCTATTAATTAATTAACAAGTATTTTTCCTTTAAACAAATTTAGGTATTAAGCCACGTGGTTCCTCATGCTCTAATCAGACAAATCAAAATATTAATTAGCCAGTCTTTAAACTTTAATGGATATCTAACGTCGTTTGGTGGCCGGTTAGAGTTACACAAATATTAATAAGGTAAAGATTAGTTATGACTTATGAGTTATGAGTGAAATTTATGTATTATTTTATACAGAAAAATACTTATGTCCGATAATAGTTATCCACTATTGTTTGACACACTACTTAAGAAACAATAAATAATAAGGGTAATATTACTATTTTATTCTTTGACTTTATTAAATTTAATGTTTTGAAAAATGTGTTGGATAATAAATAGTATTTAATAGGAAAAGTAAAATAGACACAAAAGGTAAATTATTCTTGATTTCTAAACTGGACAAGTATTGTTGGACAACTATTTTTAATATCGTAAGACAAATATTATTGAACTGAAGGGTATTACTTATGAATGAATAAGTCATTTATGTATTAGTTATTTCATTTTCCCCATAAAATAATACATAGACATGTATTAGCTATATATATTTTTAAATTATCATTCAAACATAATATCAATTTCATACGTGAAACATAATTTCTATCTACATACAAAACGTAAAATAAATTATAAGGAAATTAATACATAAATATCATAAATCTTAGTCAACTACCAAACACTCCATATATTAGGGCAATTTAGTAATTGGACCGAAATTTTGTGGATGGCGTGAATTAAACACGTGATTTATGCTGCACTCTTCCTTTTATAATAGTGTATCGTGATTTAGAAAAATACTTATTTAAATTATTTATTATTTTAAAATTTAAGATAAATTAATTATTGTATTCTCATTTAATTTTTATTGGTAATTTTTTTTACGACTATAAATAAATTAATTTGAAGAAATTACGTGTAACTTTCTCAACCAAAATAGAAGCAAAAATCAAGAAGGGAATCTTGTCGAATCTTGTGTAACTCTGACACTAACTTGACAAAAAACTCTGTGCCTCATGTAATTCAACTTAATTGTAAAATTTCTTTTTTATTTCATAAATTTATGAATTTTAAAAAATACTCTCGGTTCAATAATACTTGTCCACTATTATTTTTACACATTTAAAAAAATATATAAACATAAAGATAATTTTACTATATTATTCTTTAAATATAATAAATATAATGTCTTGAAAAATGTAATAGGTAAATGATTATAATTAATTATAAGAATAAATTAAAAACTAAGTGTAAAATTATCAAAAAATTTCAGAAAATGAACAAGCATTATTGAACAGTTCAAAATAGTATAGCTGACAACTATTATTAAACGGTGGGAGTACTTGTTAATCAATTTGTGAGATAAAACAGTCGCTTAAAATACAAAAAAATAAAAAATAAAATCGTAAACAAACACATTATTTTCGGTGAAATAATTGCATCATGTACGGACAACATTTATTAATGTCAGTTATTCATAAAAAATAAGTATATATAAGGGGTTCATCTTTCACTTTCATTCAAATTACGATAATTATTTTTTAGTACTAATTACTTATTTTCTAAAATTTAATATTAAATCAATTAATTAGAATTATGTGGTAAATTAATTATATATTTTTTTAATGAACATATCAAATTTAAATATGACAAATAAAAATAAATGAAAAGAGTATTAAATTGTGAGTTATTTGGTTTACAATAACTTAGCCCCAAAAAGATAAATTGGAAACTACTGCTAGTAGTATTATATTTGTTTTTGTTAATAATGAACTAATTTCTGTTTTATCCTCACAAAATTGTGTACAAGAAGACTTAAATAGTAGCTACTGATTTAAAACTCGAGGAAGTCTTTTGATTAATGAAATAAGGATAATAATTCTGGATATATATTTTATTAAATAATTTTATTTTATATTTAATAATAAGTATTGTTTAATTTTAAAACTATCTTATTTTACTAAAATAGTGAAAGTTATTTCATACCGAAAAGAAGGTGAAGTAAAATAATTTCATAAAATATTTGTTCTAACGTATATACGGTTATACTATCCCATCTCTCCAACCACACTACACTGTATGAGCGGCTATTGTGTGACCACAAAAGGTATAAAACTTATGAGGACATGAAGCGTACTCTATATTTTGTTTTTCGATAATTAAACTGTAGAAATTTTGATCAACATTTTAAGATATGTTTTATTCATCATGTTAATACGAAAATAATTACACCTTATAGTGTGTGTTTTTTTATAGTTTTCGATCATCCAAACTTTAAATTGAAAATATTAAATTAATCTAATTTAATTTTAAAAATTAATCAATTTAACTCTCGTAAAATAAAAATTGACAAAACAAAAATGAATGGAGAAAAATACGTATATATGTATTAATCTTTATAGCACAGTGTGGCCACAAAAGTATTCTCTACTCATTATACATTTTGTTATGGTGTGGTCATACGAAGAGGATATGGTGTAGCGAATGAAGTTGCTCCTTCATTAATAAAATATTTTAATTTTGAGTCTTGGATATGCAACTGTTTTGGGTAGAGTATACCTCCTTTAAATGAATCTTATGCGGCGCTGATTCAAATTAATCAAGCTCTAATACAAAAATTAAATACTAGATGAGAAATAAATAAATAAAATATTGTGGTGAGAAGTCTTTCTCTCTCTGGTGTTTCTTGATAATGGACTATTTCACGAGATAGTGCATCCTCCAACTAATAACAAATGATTTTGTCTATCAAGCTTAAGATATATATAAATAAACCACCTAACATTTTTCAATTTTTTTTTTTTTAATCTTTAATGAGATTTAAATTTAAAATTTTATGATTCTTAACTGATTTCATTTATCACTTAATCAAACATTTCATGTGCAATCCCATACTAAGAGATTTTTTGGCATCTTTTGTTGTACGAAGAAAATAGACTTTAATCACGTCCTACCTACCACACATGTTATTAAAGTAAGATGCATATCATAAGTGAAATGGGAGGAATATAAAAAAACAAGTTTAAAAAATTACTTCTTTCTATTTTAATTTAATTTTAATTTTCATATATCATAGTAAATATCATAAATTTTTTAAAAGATACTTTGACACATTTAATATATTTTTAATTTAAGATCATAAAAATATTTTTTTTTAAAAATTCATATCAAATTAAAAATCCAATAAATAAATTGAATAGGTGTCAAAAAGGCTAAAGACCTATTTAGGCCTTTGAATTTTGCTCACCATTTGTCAGTTAAGGCACTTTTTATTTATTTATTATGAGTAGTATGAGTATTTATTAGTTAAGTTTGAATCTTTCTTTCATTATTTCTTACTCTCTTTGCTCCCTTTCCTTGTCAAATATTAGTAGCGGATCTTTTTTATTTGTTCATTTTAATAAATTAAATTAAACCATTTCAACATTAATATTTAAATATATTATTTATTATTTTCTTCGTTCTAATTAAGTGGTGTTTTAATTTGTTTATTTTATTTTTAGCTAAGTAATATTTTAGTGTTTAAGGAAAGAATTAATCTTTTCAAAATTATTATTGTTTATATGATTAAGAATAACTAATTAGTTTTTCTTTGGTAATAAATAAATTAGTAAAAACACTCTTTATTTATAAGAATAAATTGTTTTTTTTTAAAAAGGCTCTTAAATTAAAAATACTACTTATTTTAAAACCACCAAAGGAGTATAATTATGTACTTGGTGTTATTTAATTTTTCTACTCAAAAGCATGTTGCTCCACTTATTACTACTTAGTAGTAGAAGAGGCTACAAGCATCAGGACTTCGTCAACATGTTTGCTTGTATGTTGGGGGTAATTTGGTAATTTCAATATTTTTTTCTTTAAAATTTTGTCTTTTATTATTTTATATAGATTAAAAAATTATGTAGAAAATATTATAAATCATAATTGGGATAAAAGGAGAGAGAGATATTATGTAAAATATATTGTGAATCACAATAATTAATAACTGAAATATCAAAAAGAACTTATAAAACAATTCATTGACTTTTGAAGTTTCATTTGTATCACATAAATCAACATAAAGAGATTAATATATATATATATATATATATATATATATATATATATATATATAT